>JAHWFP010123559.1:0-17184 GCA_023313725.1 Lithobius niger | reverse complement strand
TTAAAAATAAAACACGTATTTACTTTCCTTGAAACGCTCTGGCAGTTGTCTGCTTTCACGGCGAGTTACTTTCGGTTTCGGTTAAGTTTGTGATAGATTGTTGGGGAAGCAAAACTACGGTATTAATGGTGACGACAGTAGAAGATAGGATTCCTGCAGAAACTAAACGAACCAGTGCGTGCATGTGGCAACAAATTGTACGCTTGTATCATTTCGTGCAAACAGAAATTGTGAATTTAAGCGAGAAACCACTGCAATACAACTAGGCCGTGATATGTAAGTTGTATCCACCCAAAACCAAAACTGGTAAGAGAAGCCGCCAAGTTTACAAAAAGGGTCGGCCCTTCAAAGTAGTGATATCATTCAACCAGGGAAAGGCCGCCAAGGTTAATCCTATTAGCCAAGTTAATCGCACCTACTAATAGTTCGAAGGTTAAATGAAAACTAGAAGATTGCTACTAGCGGTAGCAATCTTCAAGTTTTCATTTAACGTCCAAAGTATTATTCCTTGTGATTAACTTGGCTAATAGGATTAACCTTGGCGGTCTTTCCCTGGTTGAATGATATCACTACTTTGAAAGGCCGACCCTTCTTGGAAACTTGGCAGCTGCTCTTATACCAGTTTTGGTTTTGGGTGGATATCACAACTTTCATAGGCCTGTGAATACAAAGAATTCCGCTGTCTAATAGTGACCTATACCTTTTTTGTCTGGAGTGTCTATAAATTTTCTAATTCATAATTCTTACGTTTGCTATTGCCCAATTAGCCGTTACACCAGCCAAATGGACATGGTTTGGTGTATTGTATGACCATGTTTCGCATGCTTAAGTCTATTTAATCCGATTTTTGAGCGCACTGGCTAACAAACGCTGATTTTCTTCGCTTCGCTCACTCAATCAGTGCATACCCCTTCACTTGGCTCTCCCGAGGTAAACGTTAATCATTTTGAACACATACTACAAACTCACGGAATGGTAAATGTTCATACAGGTCTAATATTCTGGTGGCAGACGAAGATTACTAAAACTAATCAACTGTCAGCTGTTTAAAATTACTCGTCACTTACACTAGACTGCAAGAACAGTAAGTCTACATAAAATAAAATGTCCGCGTCACGTTATTGAGGACACTTTTTCTCCATAAAGAACACGTTCCCACCTGTGCTGACGATGTGCATTTTGTTTCCTAATCTTCTTTCCAGTAAAATTGTCCCTTTTATAGTGGTGGGGCAGATAATTCAGTTTGGATTCGTGTACCATAAAAAAAAAAAAGACCAAACCTTTGCAATAAAAGATAAAGATATTCTGTCTTTTAGTGAACCACCTATTTGCAAAAACAGTGCATTCTTACAATATAAGTACTGTAACGATAAGCGTGCAACACTTAAGCATGTTATAATCTACTGTTGAATGACAATACAAACAATGGTTACAACAATAATTTTGCACTTACGAGCCACTTCTGGGCCACGTGCTTCTAGCTGCAATCCCCATTTTAGAAAAAGGCACTTCGCCATATGATGCTTTACCTGTCTGCCGAAATTTAGATCTGGCAACTTTCCCTAATGAGCGGTAGACGTGTCGTTATACCCTATGAGAATTAACATGGGAGCCTGCGGACTAGTTACTAGTTACCAGTAACACAAATCAACGTTATTGAGGACACTTTTTCTCCATGAAGGACACGTTCCCACATTTTCGTGTTGACGTTTTCTTTGTTACTGGACCGAAGACACCTGATTCAAACGATTTACAAACATTTCTACCGCATGGGGAATTTACACCAGTATGCTGAAATCACGTATAAGTTGGTTTCAGTTAAAAGACACGGACTACTAGTGAGCCATACAATAATTTTATTGAGGCCCCAGCCTAATGCCATGCGCCCCAAACCTAAAGATAAATACACTACCCACTGTAACACACACAAAACCGTAACACGATAGCAATCACAGTGACCACTCCAAACTACCAAAGGACAAACAACAACAAAATCCACCTCGTTTTCAGCGACACACGCACTCATCATGCCCACACTCAGGAAAAGATCCAGTGGTCAGATCAACGCTGGCAGTCCACCATCGCATCAACACACCCTCGCTCTCCGTTCCACCGACGAGCCAACCTTCTCTCTCCCATCTAGGGAAAGTTCTGGTAGGCCGTATCCGTTGCAGGGCCAGACGCACACACTCCCACACACTGTACACACCGAGCACACTGACTGACCGGCCCACTTTCTCTTCCCCATCTAGGGAAAGTTCCAGTGGGAACAAAACCGGCAACACCACCCGCAAGCGAGGCAAGGATGAAAAATAGGGGGGAGGGGTGGGGTGGGGGGGGGGGCACCCTAGACAACTATTCCCGTTTACACAATAAATAAAGCAATGGCTCACAGCTTAGCGACAGGGCGCTGACCATGCACATGCGACAACAGATCCCCATAAACAGGCCTGGAGAGCATTCAGCCAGGGTACAAGACGCTGTCGTTCCGCAACAAATTTTCGACAAACAACAAGAACATTCTCAGGCGTCTCCGCAACCTGACACACACTACACAACGGGGAATTGACCCACCCAGACCTAAATTTGTGGGCTTGCAACATCGTGAAACCGACACGAATCCGGGACAGAATCCTCGCATCTCGGTAGAGCAGCTTATCTAGATTTGACTTGCTTGAGCACAATGGATGCACCGTGAACAGAGTCCTCCCGTCACGCGTCGTTTCCCAGATCCCCTGCCACTGCGCCAGAAACCACTGCCGGACAACGACACGAAACGGTCGAGCCGAAACCACTGGATACAATCGCGTGCAGGCATTACGTGCAGCCTCGCGCGCTACACCATCAGCCGCAACTTTACCAGGGTTACCACTGTGGCCACGGACCCACCGGAAGGAGGCAACACTCGTGCCCAACGCGATCCAAAACTTCCACCCAATCGTGTAAACAACAAGATCCCTGACATCTAAGCACTCCCACGACCTCTGCAGAAGCCGGTATGCCGCCTGTCAGTCCGTCGTAAGCACAAAGGACGGGAGGTGAATATCCAGAACGACATCAAGAGCAACAGAAATCGCCAACAACTCACACATCGTGCTAGAAGTCGCATCATGCACAACACATTGTCGCTCAATTTTCAAGGAGGGAATAACTACTCTTATTCCTCCCATATTCGACGCCGGGAGGAACGAAGCGTCGCAGAACACGTCGCACTCAGCCGTTCGAGGCTGAAAGACTTTCCGCAGCTCGTGACACCAAGTCCAGGGACTCAGTGGCATGGCACAGGCGACAGTAGTCACGTTCGACATTTGCCGCAGCATGGTAACTCCGCGACCCGCCCACCTAACACACTTCTAGCACGATCACTCAACCTCCCATAATCTAACAAAATCCTACCAACTGGGTCATCCTGGTCCCTACTCAGATTTCGTATACAGAGCATGACTAACAATTCCCCAGCACGTACCTCTACAGGAGGCTCATTGCTCTCGACACACAAAGCGCTCACTGGCGTTGATGCAACACATCCTGAAACAACACGCAGGCAAATGTTCACCGCCACTTGTAGTGATTTCTCATGACGCCGAACCCAGCTAGAAACGGCAGGGAGTAGTCCAGCACCGACCGGACGAACGTCCTGTACGCCGCAAGGAGTGCACCCCTCGCAATTCCTCTGCATGCCAATTGACGCAGAATCGCCGTTCTTGCAAGGACCTTATTTCGGATCCTGCTGACGTGCTGGTCCCAGGTGAGCCTAGGATCCAGGACTATTCCTAGATACTTAACACTCTCTGTCAGGCTGACTACTTGTCCACCTACTACGAGACTGATAGGTGGCTGACAAATATTCATGGTGCGAGAGAAAACAACCATCTCAGTCTTCGCAGGAGCTAACAAGAGCCCTCGCTCATGCAGAAGGCTAGCTATTCTATCCAAAACTGCTTGTGCCTCATGGGCCAGTACTGCAACATCACGCCCAACAAACCACACCGCAACATCGTCCGCATAGCAGACAATGTTAGACTGAGCACCAATCTCCAACAGGACATCATTAATAGCAACCGCAAACACCGTAGGGCTGAGGCAGCTCCCTTGCAGGAGGCCCCTGGTTGTAGAGTCCATAGCAGACCAGTAACTTCCAACACGTGTGGCAAACTCACGCTTGCCCAGAAGTGCGACAATGAGTCTTATTAGACAATTGCTGATACCCATTCTTTGTAGCGAAGACTCAACCCAGTGAATGGAAAAAGTGTCGTAGGCTGCTTTAAGTCTAAAAATACAGCCAACACTACATCGCCACGCATCCACGCTTCCCTAATACTGGGGAGTAGGAAGAGGACCGCGTCCTGGGCGCTCCGATTCGGCCTTTATCCGAACTGAACGCCAGACAAGCAGCTGTAGTACTCCAGATGCCATTCTAAGCGCCGAACTATCATACGCTCCAAAACCTTCCGGACACAGGACAATTATGCAATAGGCCTGTAGTTCACCAGGTCAGTCCGAGCACTGCCTTGCTTATGTACTGGAATTAGCACAGCAAACATCCATGATGGAGGAATGTCTGCTCCCTTCAGGAGATCACAGAAGAGAGGAAGCACACTCGTGCTCACTGCTTCCAAATTTTTCTTCATGTTTACATAACTAACTCTATCCACGCCAACTGCACTAGAGTTCTTACACTTCGTTAATGCCGTTTGAAATTCTGCCTGAATCCACGGCAGATCTCCCACATGTGACATAACCGAGGACGCCGCCGCCGGTGGCATAGTTCCACTAGACAGAGAGTAGACACTGGCAAAACGTTGGTTGAATGCCTCCACCATTTTCTCTCCACGAAGGACCTCCCTCTCCATGCCCTGTGGACCATAGACCCAAGAAATTGCCGTCTTTGCAGCGCCAGGGCTTAACAGATGCCAGGCGAGCGTGAGCGAGCGAGCTCTGCCAATGCGCGCACAGAGCCTGTCCCCAAACCCTCTTTTTTCATTCCTAATGATGTACTGGCTCTCTTCAACAATACCTATATACGCCCACCAATGTGCATCACATGGAGACCTCTTCCACTTTCGGTAGGCCCGCCGCCGATCTCTCACCGCGACAGTGCATTCATGCGTCCACCACATTGGCTGCGCACTTTCTCGCTCTTGCACACGCGTTCTGATACGCCCATGGGCGAACTGCTTTACCCATTGCGAAAAAATCCCATTGCACAGGAACGGCCGTTTGCCTCTCCTGCATTCACTTGGGCTACTATAGGAACCTCTCGCGACCGCAGGATTACAGAAAGATGATCGCTGCCATGTAAATCATCTGACACTTGGGAAGCAAACTACCCTACAATGCTTGGAGAGCAAACAAAAAAGTCTAAAACAGATTCCTGCACTTTACCGCACTGCCAGCGCACGAAGGTTGGCGAACCATCGTGGAGAATTTGTAAGCCGACAGCCTGCACAGCCTCAGCGAGTCTGTGCCCTCTAGTATCAACATGCAGCGAGCCCCAGTCATAGTGATGACTATTAAAGTCACCACCGATAATGACTGGGGTCGGGAACTGTCGCAGCCATGCAGTCCATTCAGGAGCCGTCTGACTACCTAGCGCATGCAGAATAACCACAGAGATCCAACGACTACCCATCCAAACTTTCAGCGCAACAGCATCAACACCAGGAAGTTCAAAACTAACCTTCAGGGGGAGATACGGAACTGTCCAATTAATAAACACACCGACCTTGCGACCGGAGTGGATGAAATCGGTTTTCCACTTTGCCGCATCCAAGCCCCGCAAATCAACAACCTCTTGCACCCCTAGCATAGTAGTATAATTTAGCAGATGCTCTAAATCGTTCAGCTTGCCCTGTAATCCTCGCATATTCCACGTTAGTATGTTATGGCGAGCGAACTGAACTGTTAGGCTAGGTTAGACTGGGATCCCCCTCACCCACACTGGGCCCCTTTCATCCCTCACCTGCGTGCTACTAATACTCATGGTGACATCATCCACAACTACACTACTGCTTTGTGAAACTGCGTCCTCACATTGTCGCTGCACATTAGCAGTTATAACTGATTCACAGCTGCCAACACTTTCTGGTACACTGGTCATCAAGATTACTTCCGATCCTGCTGCTACGCCATGCACCTTCACTACCTGATCTTCGCGCACTTCTGACTCTTCACTCTCTATTGCGATGGCTTGCGATGAAGGATCAGCACACGCCGTCACTGAAGGTTGGGTCAGGGACACCGCTTTTTCCCGCTTCTGACCACCCCGTTTCCGTTTTGCTGGTGGGGTGATCCACGGTCCGTCATTTTCTTGGCCCTCACGACTCACACGACCAACTACTGGGTCACGGTGCGCTCGTTGGAGACTAGAAAAAACCGAATTTTCCCCAAATTCGGAGTTGCTTGGGCGCTCTTCATTGGCAACCGCCAAACAGGGGGCACTGGTACTGAGGGCACTGAGCTCCAGGCTCCCTTTATGCTGCTGCACAGGACGTTCCTGCTGTTGGCACTGGGTTGATTCACGGGTGGCCGGGGGGCTCTCATGCGCCCTCAAGTCAGCAATTCGCTTGGCCTCTTGCAGGTGCGGGCACAACTGACGCGGATCTCGCCAAACGCCACAGGCTTCACACGCAATGGCGATACACGCTCGGCGAAAGTGCCCACGGGCCGAGCAACGTAAGCACTTAGGGGGCCGGTCCTCTGCAATGACCAGCATCTGGATTCCTTTTATTATCGCAATGTCAGGCACATCATCAATTGAGAAGCCATCACGAAGCCGCAGTGTTACCTGGCGCACGCCCGTTTCATATATTGCCTGGCCCTTGACGTACAGTTTCTCATACGAGTGTCTTTCAAGTATTGCAATTTTGGCAAAACCTGCTGCAATCTCTTGTGGAGTTATGCCGACGGGCAGCCAGTGCAGACGAGCCTGACCTCGTGCAGGTCAAACATCTCAACTGGGTGGCCGTTGATAACAATAGAAGACTTTAGGAGCTTCATCTTCGCTACTCGCGTGCTCAACGCGATCTCAAAAGTGTGGGGACCTCACAGAGAATTGATGTACGTGATTTCCCCACGCCCTACTACCTGCTCAACTGCGAAATAAACTTGCATTGCAGAATAAGGCCTGCCACTCTGATGGCAGATCATTACCACCGATTTTGGCATTTGGACATTTGCAAGTTCGCCACCATAAAGTTTCTTCAACACTTGTACACTACACTGCCTCCTACGCTGCACCATCATTTCTTCGACCACGGCTTCCGACTCAGACTCACTCTCGCTCCACCCACTTCCTGCAGTGTCCGCTACTGCTTCGCTGAATAACTTCGAGACTGTTTTCACCGCCAACACTCTCCCCTTTTCCTTGTCTTTTTCATTATCCATAGCTGATACTTGCACACTGCCTTTGTCTCGCATTGCCTCTCCGCCATCTTGGATGTTTGGCCTAGCCCTAACTTCAGTAGTTACACTAAATCGTCGGACTCGCACCTCTGAAATGCCTTTCTTTTCAGCGACAAGCATTACCTGTGCGAAGGTCTCATCTGAGACCAGTCCAAAGTTCATCTCACTATCCTGTATTACTTTCGCTCGTAGTAACTCTCTCAGCAAAGCCTCCACATCCACGTCGCTCTCCATTGCAACAACCACCACCACCACTTATTTGAGCCGCCATCTGACAACCATAACACTCTAACAATTACGCTCTGGCAATATGGCTCCAACAACAATAAAACGTCTATTTGGCGGCGACATACTAGCGTGTGTCTAGATTTTTATTTTAAAGTTGATGTTTACGGGAGACGGTATATTCTCGTTTCAAATATAACTCGAGCGTAGTTTAAGTATCGACAAATTTTCTCAACTACTCGTTACATTCCCAAGTTGATAAAAACACCTCGCGCAAGCGCTCGGTATTTTTTCAGCTTCGGAGTGTAACTCTTGGTTGAGATAATTTATCGATAAAAAACTACGCTCTCGTTATATTATTACTGATAAAATACCGTGTGGTCGTTTAATCAGTGTTAAAGAGTTGTGATTGGCTGGTGGCTGCCATTTACTGGCTTCCCATTGGTTAATCGTTCTTATAAAATTATGAAGGTATATTCTCAGAACAAAACTTGTTAAGCTTTCCTTCCAAGTTTTCGTCAGTTGAAGTCTGGTATCAATTTACTTCATAAAAACCGAGCAAAGAATCTAAATTAAAGTCTAACTTGGCGGTTTTATTTGCTAGTAGCTCATTTCCTCTTAGCACATCGCCACCGTAATTTTTAAAACTAATTCTAAGTTAATTCAGAAACGTCAGCTACATCTTCCACCATTTAAAAAGTAAGCAGCAATACTTTTCAAACCTAAATTATTCAGTGAGTTAACGTTAGTTTAATAATATTTTTAAAATAAATTTAAATTCATCAGTTAATTTACTTTGTAAATAAAATGTATAAAATAAAAACCCAGAATTTTGGTAACAATTACGTTTTCACGACCTCTTATGCTAAAGAATATTTACGAAAAACAACCGAAATTTGCTTAACATTGTGGTGCAAGGGGAATCATTTCCACCCCCCCCCCCCTGCACCCCATCTGAAGTTGGCTGGCGCCACTACTGGGGAGCACTAACCTCAACTGGTCCATCTGTTGTAGATTTTTGAAATGGGAGCGTGAACCCAAACTGGGTTTTCTGCCCAACGACGATGCGAGGGAAAATGTACCTGGAAATATCCATGCTGAAATTCCAGGATGTTTGACATGCCACAATCGGCATGAGCACGAGGCACCACAGTGCCCTTCTCCTCTCAAAAATACCACGGGTCGGCCGAGGTCAGGATCGAACGTGTACCTCCCAAACCTGGACCTTGGATATCTGTTACTCAATTTTATAACTACGTTATTGTAAATTTCGAGTGATACAATGGGCGACTGTGCTTCATTGTGTTACGTTGGAGCATGTTGCAGTTTTGTTACTTCGTAGTCAGGGTTAACAAGGCAGAGTCCATCCCAGGGCCCAAATGGCGAGGGATCGTTTGCGTTTTGGCCCGAATGCAATTGGAAATTTTCCCTTTAATCAAAATTATGTGTTGAGATCCATCTTCAAATTTTAATAATTGAGAAATATGCGCTCTTTTTGACGGGTTTCATTTGAATTTCACGATGCCTGAAGAGAGTGTGTGCTTGTGTCAAATATGCACATGTGGGTACGTGACTCTTATAATTAAGTTTTAACTGATTTTGTGTTTACATTCATGATCGTATTTTTTGCTTACGTTCATGATCGTACGAGTATCTTTTTAAATTTATTAAAACTGAAGGGGCATGGGTTTACCCAGTGACGGCGACAGGACTGAATTGTTTGGGGGGCCGGCAGAGGGCACATCCGGAAACAGAGAGGGCCAGGGACTTTTTGTTTCAAGGCAGCCGCATTAGGTACTTGTATTACGTTTAATTCAACTAAAACATAACGTAAGCATCAAATGCAGTCAAACGTTTTTTGGTAAAATACGCCCCGTAAACACACAAAATTGCATAGTTCCTACAAAAATAAATAAATTTAAATAAATAAAAGAAAAAAAGCAGTTTATTCATTTGATATCAAGTTTAGCTTGCAATTTTTTTTAGCTTTTTTTCTGAAAGTGACCGGAATGTTTGGGTCAGGGGGGCCGATGGGGGGGGGCCGTGATTAATTGGGGGGGGGGGGGTCATGGCCTACCCTGGCCCACCCCTAGCGCCGTCACTGGGGTTACCCCAAGCATGAAAATGTCAAATAATTGTAATTTGTTTTCTTTAATATTTATGGCTCCACTTGCCAAGTAACACTATGCTAATTGGTTTTCAGCAAGTTCAACACTTTGTTATAGGTTTATTTCTGTGTGAAACCCATATTATGTCAGAATGGCTTATACTAAATGAATATACATATACACTGTAAAATAAGGACTCATAGACACCAAATAGATTACTTATTCATTTAATTCGGCTACTGGCATACAGCAATCTAATCTGGAATGGCTCTTACTTATTTAGATACGCCGTTAATAGATTGCTTATGCATTTACGGTATTCAAGATTGAAGTCAGCACTACTATTCATAATCCAATAGCAACAATAAAAACCCTCGATAACTGTCGACAATGATAAGCTATTGCTTATCGCTACTCTATTATGATTTCCGATAATATTCTACAATACATCAATTATTGTAATATCATAACTCGATACAAGTACTTAGCTGTATAGGGCTTCCGTCGGCAAGTCGACCGTCGCACCCACGGCTAAGCCTTTTAACACCTTTCCCGTCACGAGCCAAGTAGGAGGAGACGACCTGATGCAACTTACAATGGGTGATCACTGATCCTATTCTTTCCTCGGCTTTGCTTATATAGACTCGGTCCCCCTTTGTGCGTTAATAGTCTCATTACTTACGTATGACAGGAATGCTGTCAGTAATTGCTTTTACTCCGGATAATTATAGTGGGAGTAGATCACCTGTCAAAACCAGGATCCACCTGCAAGCTTGTTTGCTCTGATATGTCACTCACTTTAACCCTTCCCTATAATTATCTAAAGGACCCCGACGTTAATAGCTTTTGCTGACCCCAATCTCCACACCTGGGTTGTTGACGCACCTCTCTGTCTTTGGCTTGCCTGGACTTGTTTACATTATTCCTTGCTTTTAATATTTTATATCCCTAAATAAATATCGTGCCTTTTAATGCACTGACTTGATTATTAATATTAACTTTGAATATCTGCATGAATATATGCAGCTCTCTATAATCATATTATAATTCATGTGAATATTAATTTATGCAAATATAATATCATAACAATATCCCTTACCATTCAGAAACATAGTATCCTTTTTAAGGATTCTTTGTTTCCCCTATTTTAACTTGTTTCTGATTCAGAAAAACCATCACATAATTATTTGCTCAAACCACCGCGGCTCTTGATTAATTTGTCTAAAGAACCGGTAAACAGAAAAACATCCCCAAAAATAAACAGGGTCAAAGCTGAATACTCATGATTCGTGCGCATTATTATGTGACGTAACTTTTTGTCCTAACAACCCAATTTTTCTACAAGACTATAGTCTGTGACTAATCAACTCGAACTGTGTCATCAACCCTTTCATCGTATTTAAAATTTAGTTTCAACTTATTTTCAATGTTCTTATCTTATTATAATTACATGTTCACATTTCTTATTTCAGTGAATTTCATGCTCTTTACATAATGATTATAAACATAATCAAATTTAGGATCAATATCATCCATGCAATAAGCAAAAAAAAATTATTTTATGATTTCATAAACTTTTCTTTCGTCACAATTCATATCGTTTCTATTTCATGATTTCATACAATATTTCATCATTTTGTTATTTATCATAATTTCATTCACGAATTACGTTTCATATACAATATTATTTCCATTATCGTACATTATACCCTTCATATTGCATTTTCTATATATGATTTCTCTTTCCATTATATTATTTCAGTCACTTTTACGATTTATTTCTTGTTTCTTATTATTACTTCAATAAACACAACAATTTGACATACACATTGCAATGAACACTTCCTGAAAGAGAAAAGAACGGCAAAACACTTATTTCTTATAGACAATAATCATTTTTGTCGAATTTGCCGTCTTCTCTTGTATTCAAGTGTATACTTGCTGTGTATCTTTGCTTGTGAATTTTCTTTCGGTTATCCCTTGCCGAATTAAAATTACTCTCCTTTATTTCTTTCGTGTAGACAAATTTTTTCCTGTCATACAAGGAGTATAAAGAACAACAACATAGTTTACGACAAATCATTTTTGATTCGTCCTGTATTCTCGTTTTGTTCCATGTTTTTGCAATTTCTTTCTATACTGGTTTGTAAATTCTCCAGTTTTCCATTTTGGAACTTTCATTTCGGATTAATTCACCCTTTTTCATGAATTAATTCTACTAATTCAAATTTTTACATGAATTATTTTAACTTTTCCAACAATAATTCAACTTTTCACATGAATTACTCCAACTAACTCAAATTTTCACATGAATTATTCCAACTAATTCGAATTTTCACATGAATCATTCCAACTAATTCAAATTTTCACATGAATTTTTTCCACTTTTTCTCTCTTTTTATCATTTTCAAGGTTTCCACGTTTCCTTATCATGTTAACTCGTGTGTATTTCAGAGTTTTGCCATGAGTTTTTACTTTATCTGACTTCGTAGCTTATCTGATACTTTGTAGGGCACATTACGTAGAATTCAGGATGATACATTTCATGAATAGCACTTTTTATCAATGTGTTAGTCCAACAAAAAAAAAAGAAAATAGTATTCCAACCCTAGGAAAAACCCTAGCCGCCTCAATCGTCAACGATTCGTCTGCCATCCATCCAGGTATGAACTTCAGACAGCGTGCCTACTCAAAAATTCCGCAAATCTTACTATGATCCCTTTCAATACCCAATCTTATCTGGTGTATTCAAAAGGGGCCGATCCTATTTTCTCGTATGGTCGCGAACAGACCGTTCAATCTCTAATTAGTCTCAGAAATTGAACAACGAGCCTAAACCTAGCATCTTCCCAACCCTCCTACTCTAGGATATGTATATATTATTAATTCTTAAGGGTAAGAGAGAAGAGAGATTTCTGTGTTCATCATTGCTGACCAACCTTCTTTATGCAGTGTCATGTTATATGTAAAGAACTTTATTGTCAGGTGTACTTATTAAGTGTCTAACAATCCCAGGAAAAGAAATATTCAGATGCCAGTGACCAAGGTTCGTTCACAATGCACCAAAATTCTTTATGAACAACGTTCTCTAAGAACAACGTTTGTCAGAAACAAGAAATATTTTATGAACCGCGTTCTTTATGAATCATGCCTGTCAGGAACAAGAAACGTTTACCCTGAACCCCGTTCGTCATGAACAACGTTCGTCAAGAACAACCAACGTTCGTTATGAACCACGTTCGCCAGAGACAACAACGTTCTTTATAAACCGCGTTCTTAATGAACAACGTTCACCAGAGACAACAACGTTCTTCATGAACCGCGTTCTTAATGAACAACGTTCCCAGAGACAACAACGTTCTTCATGAACCGCGGTCTTAATGAACAACGTTCTTTACGAACCGCGTTCTTAATGAACAACGTTCTTTACGAACAACGTTCTTAATGAACAACGGTTGCCCGGAACAACCAAACGTTCTTCATGAACCACGTTCTTTATGAACAACGGTCAAGCAACTGAAATACTCTTGGTGTGTCAAGGTGCCGTTTAAGGCTGCTAACTTTAATCCAAACCATCATTTAAGACGAGTTAATCTTCATCAGCATCATAGTAAAAGCTACGGGATCCAGTATCTTGCCCTCGCATTGTGGAGGGGTGGGGAAGGGGGGTTACGTGTTGTTTTTATGTCCCCAGAAAGTTTCATCCAGTATTTAACTCAATTTTCCATAATACTCATCTTTTAATGATGTTTGTATCCAATTCCTGCCATCATCATCCATCATGTCTTCCAATTTCATTCATTCTGGATTTTGGCCATCCACATCAATCCATTTCTGTGCCCACACTATCACTACCTCTCTGTTCATCTCAAGTTCCAACTTCCATCAGATTTCCTCTGGATCATTCATTAATGCTCTGAATTAGGAGAGCATTAATTCATTTTCAATATAATAAATTGTCTCTTCCTGTGAAAATAAATCCAACTTTATTAGCATAGCTGTTAGTACAATACTTCAATCGAAGTTTTCACTTTATATTTATGTGAGTAAAGTTTTATTTCTTAATTTCAAGTTTTTTTTTTTTTGTTTTTTTGTTATTTACTTTCCCAAAATATTTCGTTAAACATAAATTCCACTGTCTCATGCTTTAAAATAGCTTCTTTTGTCAAACAAAACTGACCCTTTTCCAGTCTGATGCACCCTTCATGAACATCCACCACTTGAAGGAACTGTCGCCCTCCTTACACGTTATTCCAATCATTTTTATGGTTGTAATTTGGCCAACAGTACGCAGTGTCAACCTCTGCGCTACCCCTTCTTTTTACCTTTCCCTCATTCCAACGAGACATTTGAGGTATATCAAATTAGGGCCGCTGAAATGGAGGCACATGATGCCAGAGCTCGTGTTGTTACCGCTCCTGCAATATGGAAGCCGTTTACACATTGGCTTCCTCTTCCAATTGATCCACCGGTGGCACCTTCCTAGTCAAAGAGGGTGCTTCCACCAGCTACTTGACATCTTCCACGGAGATGTCAGATGAAGAAGAAAGCACAATATTCCTCCACCATGCCTTCCTGACTGTCCCTTCCGCCTTACTGCCCCAAGGGGTAAGTTAACATTTTATTTCCAAAATACTATGGTTCTCAAAATGCAATATTATAGTTTTAATTCTTATAAAAAAAAATTCCCAATTATTTGTATTATACCCAAAAACCATTATGGTTTTTATTTTGATTCTGGTAATTGATGCCACGAAAAAAAATTCTCATTTAATTTTAAAATGAATATTACACAAAATTGTATGTTAATTCAAAACCAAAATTGGTACCACATTTCATGTTTTAATTTCGAAATGTTTCTCAACTTCTTTCGATCACATTGTGAACTTTGCATTTTGAACAGCTATTATAATTGTTGAAATCTGTCATAAATGTCAATTATCATATCTAGTTTTAATCCAGAGTTGACCATACCAAAAGGTTTAAGTTTTACCTTGATTTATTCAGCAAAACTCAACAACCAACAAAATTGGTTTAATATTTGCTAGGCTTGCGCCTTGCATATTTCTTTTTATGAATTTTCTTGTTTAACTATGTTAAAATGCAACCTTCCCTCATTATTTAAGAAGGAGAGTTATTTTCTGTTCACTTTAAACCCAAAAGTGTAAAGGGGGGAGGGAGAAGAAGACGATCGGAGTTCAATTTTTATATTCTTAGCAAATTGCTATTGATTTAACGTGTCAATTCAAAATTCGTTGCCTGAACAAGATTTTGTACGCTTGTTACCCCATGATTTTCACACTTATAGCTTTATTGCGATCGTTTTCCTGCCCTATTCCTTTCTTTTTGATTTCACCACACAACAAAAATTCGTACAACCAATTTAATTCGAGCGTGTAAGCTTGTTGTATTTTCTAAAATCCGTGAATTCGTTTTTACGTGTGAATTCACTGACTTACCAAAACATAAAAGTGTAAAATTTACAATTTCCCTTATGTTACAGTGCTCAGTATCTAGGGTCCGAATTACCTATTCTGACCGTAGATTTGAGTTATTATATGTAGCCTATTTTGACATACCAATATGTTATTACATTTTCACTCTATTTTTTCAAAATTTCCATTTATTTTATATATATTTATCAATTTTCACTTTTCACAAGGTAATTTGCAATCTTACCAAGAACACTTTCATTTATTTTCATATCATTCACTATCCAAGATCAGAATTACCTATTCTGATCGTGGATTTTGAATGTTGTCTTTTGTGTAAAAAATATTGAATTCTTAACAATTCGCCATACCAAGTCCTTGCTGATTACATTTAATGAACCCACCATGATTTATCATCATCAATAGCAATCAGAATTTATCATGCAAATTCCTGAATTATTTGCTAGATTCATATATTTTCCCTTTTTGATAAAATAGGTAAAATTATGTCCAAAAAAAAAAGTATCGTGTCACATTCTCATTTCTTGGATCATTCATAATCTGTTCCAAGAATCGAGAATCTTATTTTAACTTCCTACCTTCTTCCCGACCTTAAAAGTCTTTAGCATCTGGTGTGCAAGTATCAACCTTACCAGTAGTAATTCTACCTCACAACTCCCAATTACTTTGATTCTTTAAAACCGTTCCACCTTAATCGCCTTCTTTTTCTCATTTATTTGGGAAAAAAGGAAGGGAAAGGAGGTGGGGGGATCACAATATTTTGCTTATTTACCACCCCACCGTAACGATACGCCTGACTTAGGCAATGACCATAATATTTCTATGAAATTTTCCACATATCAAAAAAAAATCTGCAATTATGAACGTAAACCAGTTTTACTTAAGGAAATTATGAAAATCTGATTCATTATTTTTATTGTTAATGTTTTTCGGTTCAAAACTCATTATTGCCAACTACTTACATTTACCTTATATTTTCTTTTAACCATTTACCAAATTTGGCCAAGTTGATGTTTTTATCCAACTTTTACTTCTAATATTACCTTAACTCCACCACTCCTTATTATGAAAGATAAAACTTTGCAGAGGGGGAGAAAAAAATCTTTTACTTCCTTATTTTGCTCCATTTCACTCAAAAAAATGTCATACGCAAAATTTCAATTTTTCCCAAAGGTATCAAATCCATGTACAAATTGTCGTGTTTTTCAGCTCTTTACCTTTAATTTCTAGTTATTTACAATTTTGATTCTCTTTATTTACAGATGACACCGGACCTATTGCCTCGTAGGTCCAACTCACCGCAGCATTTTCAGTACACGTTGTCGTAAGTCACCACCACTCGTCCGACTTATTCAATTTGCAGCGTTGGCGAATGTTGGTGGCCCGACAACTCACGCCATCCATCGGCGAAGAATACCACTATTTTTCCTGCCGATGCGAATACCAGGCCTCCTGCTTTGCTCAGTACTCGGCCATGCCTGACGTCTTCAAAATGTAAATAAAATTAACTTAAGTTCCCCCAATTTAACCGGGGGACGCCTAAATTTTAACATTTAACTTTTTACTCGTAAATAACAACAAAAATTCGTTAATTTACCATTATTAACTTAAATTTCCCAAATAGTTTTTCAAAATTTCTTAGCAATTTTCAAAATCATTTGGCAACATTTTAAATTTTCTACAACTGCATAGTTTTATCCAGGATATCACAGTTATTTTTCATTATTTTTGTACATTTTTCAGATGCTTTCATACGAATTTACCATGTAAATAACCAACAATCTGTACAAATTTTCTGTATTTTCTAATAAATTTAAAAAATGACATTTTACAATTCTAAGCACCTTAATTGCTAGTATCTTGTCTACTTATTTACGTGATCTGACACATGTTCAATAATAACATAAGTAATATCTGTGCATGCGTGTGTTTTATTTCAGATTGTCTTTATAACCTTAAATTTCGTTTTCAGCGATGCTTGTATGCAACGCCAC
>JAHWFP010123558.1:0-21107 GCA_023313725.1 Lithobius niger | reverse complement strand
AACCCTTTATCTAACTAAATCTAATGAAAGCTTGGGCGACTGTAAAGAGAAAACACAATATTTTAATCCAAATGTGAAATCACAACTATGCTCTAAAAAACCGGCAGTATTCTGGGGGCTGCCCTAGTTTCATAAAACTTGAATAAAACCATTTTTGGCGAAAAGTTAAATGTGAACAATTTTCGTTTTTCAATCTGATAATCGGTTTGGACGTTTCAAAGCAGAAACCGTTTTTTGGAGGCTATTTTGGGCCGCCATCTTGGACGCACAAACAAAAGAAATAAAAATTAATAGTAGAAATCTCGGTAATCTGGCGACTCACACACACACACAAACAAACAAACAAATATTATGACCGTTTATATAGGCTAGGGTAGCACCCCGTATATGGCTGGTTTTTTATAACGTTGTTGTGATTTCTCATTTGCATGAAAATATTGTAATTTCCCGTTAACCGTCACCCACCCTTTCATTAGGTTTACTTGGTTACTTGGGTTAAGAGTTATAGAGGTCTAGACATTCCGTTTGCATGAAAATATTCAACATAATAAAGATTATTGAGATTCCCACTGCTGACTCACACATACATCTGACTTCCCGTTAGCATTCGCTTAAAACAGGGTTAAGAGATGTAGAGGCCAAAATCCCGTTTGCACGAAAATATTGTGACTAGAAAAACACATGACGTCATTAGTACTGTGCCTCTTTGTTGAAAACACAGTTTGAATCATTACTTATATAGAACAGACAATTCCGTTTGGCGCACAAACAAAATAAATAAGAATTAGTAGTGGGAATCTCGGTGATCTGGAGACACACACACAAACAAACAAACAAACAAATATTACGATCTTAATTATGTAGATTCCAACATGGCGCTCCACAATGGTTCTAAAAAAGAAGAAAACTTCTTTTTTTTTCTTTGTAACGCCATAACCATTTATCAAATTGAACACCAAACTGGTTCAAAATGAACTCTACTTTAAGAAAAAAAAATTCTCACCCGTGTAAAGCTCCAAAAATGACAGCCGAATTAAGTAGCGTCATGAGTCTATGAAGTTGATGAGTATCCTACTCTAACTGATTCAATACACTCTAGCGTATGATCAAAAACGCCATACTGTACGGATGCAACACCTGTTGCCATATGCCTGAAATAAGTTTAATTCGTCTCGAAACCCGAAACCGAAACTCGAAACTCTGGTCGCACGAGCAACTCCATGATGCAATCACACTTAAGTGTGGAGCTGCTTTCTTCCTTGACTGAAGCTCGCCCTAGTAGCCAACACTTGAATATTTATTAAAAATAAAAATAGGAGCTGGAGTTTAACTTGAACCAGTACCAATTATTGTAACACACGATTATAGACTAGCACCTTTCTTGACTGGGCCACTGCCAATAAACTGAATTATTTTTCAAAATCCTTAAGACTGTGTACAGAGAAACAGGTAGCACAGGATTAATTAATAGCTGGAAAGGTGCAGAACGGAAATAAAAAGCCGTGTGAAGTTAACTTAATTTTTCAACTAGGTTATTTTCTGTTATAGTAAGTGTGTAAAGGCACGCTTCACCTTAAGGAAACGCTATAGCATATTAAAAAAAAATTATAGTTCTCATCATTCTGTTTGTAATCAAGAGGTAAAAAACGGTATTATTGTTTTTGCAGTGGTACCTCTAATTTTACTTTCGACAGCAACAGGTAAACCACACAGCTGAAAACAAGTCAAAAAGGTCCGGGGGCGGGGGGGGGGGGGGGGGGGGCGAATGAATTAGTAGCAAGTCTAAAATTGGCGTTGGTGGCCTGCTTATATATTTTTCTACGTTCTCTTCTACTGTAAAAACTGTATTTCAAATAAATTTGTTCAAATAAATGTGTTAGCCTTGACGTTAGCACGGCCAGCACAGGCTAACACAGCTCATGCAGCACAGAACTAATTAATAGCTGGAAACGTATAGAACGGAAACAAAAAACAGTGTGAAGTTAAATTCATTTTTCAACTAGGCTATTTTCTGCCATAGTAAGTATGTAAAGGCACGTTTCGCCTTAAGGAAACACTATAGTTTGTTTACTCGTTGTGGTCATCGCGAACCAACCGTTGACTGAAAAAGTTGGTCTGATCGGTGACTAGCATGCATGGGCCCCTTGACAAAGTACTGTCCAGGGAAATGTGATAGACTATCAGTGGTTACGGGATAAACTGACTTATTCTGGACGCTATCTCTGGCCCCAACGGTGATCGGATGTTTCCAGTTGAATCCCTCAGGTTGTCCCTCTCCTTACCAAACGCAAAGACCACAGGCCTCTGGTCCTCCACCATTTTAACGTTGGTGAGGCTGCTTCCATACAGTTTTCTCAACCACATAAATTTCTTCTTTTTATCTTTACTCATTGCTTGACTTTTGTGATTTTCAGTCGTACTGAAAATCCCTGCAATATTGCTACATAAACAATAACCGTATTTTCAGCCGACTAAAATAAGGACTTCACGTGAGCTAACAGAGCATGCGCGTTCATTGTTCACTGCATTGTTGATGCTGCAATATTGTCTGCGGCCTTGCAGTGCTGGAAACACCGGTTCTCGTTAGATCCCCGAAGTTAAGCAGCATTGGGCTGGGTTGATACTTGGGTGGGTGACCGCCTGGGAATCTGGCTGTTGCAGACATAGGGCCTTAGGGCTTCGGGCAGATGACCAGGAGTGGTTAACGCTCGTTAAACCCTTTAACCCTTTTTTTTTCACTTCTGGCTTACACTACCCACGCCCAACACAACTTCCACCCAGGCAAGCCCTGGAGCTCTGCGTTACCAACATAACCAACACAACTACAGTATGCAACAACCTTCAAAACGGAGGGGAGGAAGCAAACCAAAGCTGGCCTACCTAGAGTCAGGCGACAAAATCCCTGAATCTACCAGTTGCCCTACAAAACCCCAGAACCTTCCGAACCCCGAGCCTTCCATAAGGCACATGTGGGGGAAGACCCAGCACAGCAACAAGGGGGTCTAGATCCCCACCGAGCACCCAACGACGCTGTGAAGACCAACGAGGGCATTCAAGAAAAAAGTGAAGGACTGTTTCATCGGGGTAACCGCACACACACCGAGGAGAGGTAACCCACCCTAGTCTGAAGAGATGTGCACGTAACTGCACATGACCAGTCCTCAACCTGGACAGCGTGCCAGCATCGCGCCGGGACATGCTGTCCAAGACCTTCGGGGTTGACACCGTGTGGTGAACATGGTACAGAGACCGTCCAGAAACACCACTCTCCCACCTCTCACTCCATTCTATCATGCTGCGCCTCAAAACAGCCGGTCTGAGGTCTCTGGACCCACTGGAAACCTAATAGAAGGGTCTGCCAGGCAGGTTCCGTTCCTAGCAAGGCTGTCTGCAAGCTCGTTGCCAAAAACAATGGCATGCCCTTTAACCCATTCAACAGTCTCACGTTGGCCTGCCTGATGGGCAAGAAACAACTTTCAGCCGATCTCCATGGCGATGGGATGGGAGACCTCAAGAGACGAGAAACACTCGCGGAGAAAACCCAAGCACGCCAGAGAATCGGTGAAAATAGTCACATTCTGAATTTGCAGATCTAAACTGCTGTCAATGGGCACAGAAATAGCCACGAGCTCACCCACAAACGCAGATGGGACCACGGGGAGCCGAAAATTACGCTCGAATCGAAGGACAGGGATACATAAACCAACACCCCCCGTTCCCCTTTCAGCAACAAAGGAAGCATCGCAGTACACCGCAACAAGGTTAAGGTGTAGAGTAGGGAGCATAGCGTTGGGGCTTACATTCTCTCTTAATAAAAATTGAATTGAATTGAATTGTCACTTCTATCTTCAGTAACACTAGGTCAGCCCCCCCCCCCCCTCCGCCCCGTATATGGCCGGTTTTATAGAGCATTGTAGTGATTTCCTGTTTGCATGAAAATACTGTGATTTCCCATTAGCAGTAGGCCAAACTTTCATTGGATTTAGTTAGATTCAGAGTTAAGAGACATAGAGGCCTAAATCCCGTTTGCATGAAAATATTGTGACTGGAAAAACATATGACGTCACCCGTACTGTGCCTCTTTGTTGAAAACACAGTTTGAATTATTATTCATACAGAACAGACAATTCCGTTTGACAGACATTCCGTCTGGACGCAGAAACAAAAGAAATAAGAATTATTAGTGGGAATCTCGGTGATCTGGCGACACACAAACAAACAAACAAATATTACGATCTTAACTATATAGACTATCCCAACCATCATTTACAATAATTCCGTATAACTTGAGATCTTCAATAGAAATGCATCTCTTCTATGCTTCCCTGCATATCCCCTGCAAAACCTCCCTGACACTAGCCCAGATTTGTTATTCCTATCTGTAGGCATGTTATAATAGACTGTTGGATAACAATACAAACATGTTTACAACAATTATTTTGCACTTACGCACCACTTCAGGGCCCCGTGCTTCTAGCTGCAACCCCCATCTTAGAAAAAGGCACTGCCCCATTCGACGCTTTAACTGTCTGCCGAAATTTAGACTGGTAACTTTCCGTAACGAGTTGTACAGGTATTTTTGCATCCTATGAGAATGAACGTGGGAGCCGTCGAATTAGCTAGCTAGCTAGTTACCAGTAACACAATTTAACGGTACTCAGGGCATGTTTTCTCCATAAAGAACACGTTTCCACACTTTAATGGTGAGGTTAATTCCAACAATTTGCAAAGATTTCTACCGCTCTGCTGAAATCATGTATAAGCTTGTTACAGTTAAAAGACAATCTGCTATTGAGCCGCCTTTTTACATATGACAACAGTTAAGCTCTGACAACAATTAAATCTCATCTACTTGGCAGCGACACACTAGCGTGTGTCTTAATTACTGGTAACCGAAATACTGGGAATTCCAACAAATTTCACTCATGCATCCACTGCACGGGCGTTATATATTTAAACAAAGCGTTTATTTACGATTATTTTTGATGGTTAGTCACGATGTGCCGAAGGTATTTTAGGTAAGCCTAATAACAGAACTTTGATGTCTATTTTTAGGATAGTTGTTTTAGCAGATATGCAGTAGCTTGGTCTAGTTCTACCTCTCATTTTATTTCGCTTGTTTGTGCATTAAACTTATCACGTTTGTCACAATTTCAGTTTTCTGCATTTTCAACCACCTGGCCTCAAAAATTGTGAAACGGCGTTGGAAGTTTTCGAAGCCTACATTAATATAACTCAAGCATTTCGACATCTAAGCCACGGCGAATGCAAATGCCTACGAAAATGCATTGAACTTTCAGTAACCATTTCGTTGGATAGAGTACTTCCACACCGCCGAAATAGCACTGAATTACGATTGATGTATCCAGACAATAATGTCGAAGTGATCAAACAAAGATACGCTTATACAATACCAGCCCTAATGAGTGATATTGGAGGCAGTATTGGTCTGTACCTTGGATTTTGTCTTTTTACCTTCGTTGAAATTATAGAAGTATTGCGAAATAAAATATTTTAGAGTTGCTTAGCCCATTGCTGCTAACAAGGATGATTATTAGGGTGGATCAAAAAATGCTTTTGTAAAATTTCAAATTGTGGAAAAGTTGGTCTTCGACCTCCTGATCACTATCCTAAAAGGAAAAATTTCTAGAATAATTTTTTGAGGTGCCCATCTGGCCTATAGTTTAACATTATAAGTCAATGAGAAAAATCGTTGATTCTAAAAAAAAATTTTTGACTAGTTTAAAATACAGATTTTTACATTATCTAATTTGGTACTCTCAGAGACCATAAAAGAAGCCAGAATTAATTTTTTTTTAATATTTTGTCCCTAAACTTCGTTTTAATTCAAGGCATAAAATCGACAAATGCCTCTTTTCCCTATTTTGACGGCCGATAATTCGCATTGTTTTCTGGAAGAAAAAAAAAAATTTTGATTTTGATTTGGTGGTCTCTGAGAGTACTAAATGAGATAGGCTAGTAAAAAGCACTATTTTAAACTAGTCAAAAATCAAATTGTAGAATTGGGAATTTTTCTCATTGACTTATAATGTTAAACTTTAGGCCCAGGTGGGCACCTTAAAAAATTACTTTAGAAATTTTTCCTTTAGGGGTAGTGATTAGGAGGTCGAAGGTTAACTTTTCCACACTATTACGATTTGAAATTTTAAAAAAGCATTTTTTTGATCCACCCTAATGATTATGTATATCATGTTAACAGATGAGGAAACTGACAGTTTATACAAAGAAATACAACGGAGCCAACACTGGACAGCTAAGAAATACAAGTGGGCAGCAATCCGTTTCTTTGAGAGTTAATGGTCACAAGAATGGCGGCCTTCAAATTTCACGCTAGCTTACTGTGTAGATTGTAAGATTTGTTCGTACTCCTAATTGTAAATGTGTTATATACCCTTTTCTTAGTTGTCTGCTTAACATGGAGTAATTCAAATTAATTTGGAGAGGTAATACATACATCTCTGTTTTTTTAATCGAGGTTGTACCAGTCATAACAACTCCGTAATAAAAACTTAATAAAATCCTTATACTTCTAGTGAAGGACTTAAGTGCTGTGAATGTGATGTGTTTACTGCACCTATGTCTAACACACGTACATGTATCTTGTACCTTTGTTTAAACTATCCATTGTGAGTTGTCTACAAACTGTAAAAAGAATTGTTGTGAATGTAAAAGTGATCTGCCCTAATTACTTCTGACAGCGCTGATAGTTCTTGTCATAGGAATCTGCTGTTCTGACCATTACATTGCGTGACTATTGTTTCGTGCCAAGATGTGTTTCATGACTTTGGTGTGTTTGGTTTGGTTATTGCAAAATAATTAAAACAGTATGAATAATTATTATTAGTTGAATACCATTGCTAGATAACTTCAAGTCATCAACCAAATACGGAAACCTTATGAATCTTTAAATTTTTTTTAGCTTTGTAAGATTGCAAACGTTTATATGAATTCCAAATTTAGTCTACATTGCGCTCGTTATACAGTTCTTTAAGGGAAGAACTTATACGGAAGGTGACAGAGTCAGTAGTTTGGACAAGATTATTCTACCTTTTCCAATATTATTGCTTTTTACCAGCCAGTTCCATTTAAACCCTAATAAACATTTTTGTTCTGGTGACTGTTCACTACGTAAAGTACGAAAACTTTATTGGAGCATGTGTACTGTACTACAATACATTAGTAGTGACAAACATGCATATTCCGTTTATATTTACTGCTTCTAAACGGGGTTGATAAACTGCATTTACTGATCTAGGTTGCAATGCAATTTACCACGATTGAAGCAAAGTACCAGTATTTCAGAGGATGCGTTGGTTCACAGATTCTCGGGTAAAATCTGAGTCCTAATTATTTATTGAATTATACTATGTTAGGGATAGTGTACTTTCACTTCATTATTTTTATGTTTTAAGATTTCCACTGCAGTTAATAGGACATAGCAGGAGCGAATTATATACACGTCCTCTTATATTTATGTTACCCCTGGACATACCTTTTCTAGCTTCCTGCACGAAATAGCTTTAGCAACATTTACAGGCTAGAGTGAATGTAGCAATTGCGTTTCTCACGGGGGGGCCGGCGCCTAGGAAAATGAATGCCTAATTGCAACATTTACATATGTCTGAACTAATGTTTCAAGCTGAGCCATACATACAGGAAAGCAAACCGGGAGTAATGAACTTTAACACTTTCTTAACAACCAGGCACCTGACTTAAAATACCTATGGGGAATACACTGCATTAACCCATATCGTACACAACTTGTAAAGGCTTTAGTAATACATAGTCATTATTTGCATAATTGTTTCTACAGCAGTCCCAAAATTGAAAATTACAAACACTGAACTTGGAATTCGAGATCTGATCAGAACTTTGAGTGGAATGTACGACGAAAATTATCATTAAAGCAACAGTCTATTAAAGATTGTCCTTTTTTATTTGTCTTTGGTACATCAATTACATGAGTTATTAATAATAGTAGTTTTCAATTTAGAAGATGTGTCAAGTCAACGTCAATTGATAGTAGTTCAATGTGGCAATTTTCTGAAACAAAGAACAAAGTGAACTGTGAAAACTAAAGCTGCTTGAACAATGTTGCAACATGGCAGACCACTTTGACAGTCAAATGAGTATGTGGTATCCCAAATAGTTTTTTCCAACTTCAATACGCCGTGTAATGATTTGTCTATATTATTACTAACAGCCGTAGTATTATGTACTGTGCCAACACCACATGCTGCGGCTTTCGTAAGTGTCTGATGCACCTTTTACCAATATTTAAAATCCAGACGAGTTTTTCGAGGTTAGTGGTTGTATTACTTCATACTAGAAACATATGGGTCAAAGGGTTTTAGCGAGCGTTAACTGCACCCGGTCATCTGCCCGACGAAGCCCTAAGGCCCTATGTCTGCAACACCCGGAATGGATTCCCAGGAGGTCACCCACCCAAGTACCAATCGGGGCCAATGCTGCTTAACTTCGGTGATCTGACGAGAACCGGTTTTTCCAGCACTGCAAGGCCGCAGACATATAGGCCTCGTGAGAACACAAAATACTCAAATATGAGAAAAAAGCGATAGCTACCCTGAATGGGACTAAAACCCAGGACATAGCTATGCACCAACTGCGCTAACAGGGTGGACCTGGGCTACGGATTCCAGCTGATATTAGGAGTTGCTCAACCTTGTAAGCTCGGCTGGAACTTGGAGGCAGGTTCTGCCACGGTAGCACATTTGTTGGAGCGCCTAATCAGTTAGCAGGATTTTCTGGATTCCAGTCTCAATCCGGGCAGAAGTATATTGCTTTTTTTTCTTAGATTACTGGTCCGTATTTTCACAAGGCCATTATTACAGCAGACTTCATGTTAAGACCAGTATTTTTTTTGCACGAACTAAGGCCATTGAACCAAACTAATTTCCTTCTAAACGACTTCAGTTTACTCCACCATCAATATTATGTCACGTAAGTATTCTGGTCTGGTTTATGTTGAGGCCACCTGCATTTGATGCGCAAAGTAAAGCTAAACTGTGAGTGCAGCTACGTGAAAAACGTATCAGTACGTTATTCAATGGCAAGAAATTAAGTAGTAGATATCCGTGAGTCGTAGTCGATTTACCGGTTATAATTGCGAGCGAACGAGAAACGGCTAGTCCACTATCGAGGGGGTGGAGGGAAAATTCGCCCACTCGTGTTTCCCTCGAGCCCCGAGATAGTGGACTAGCCGTTCGAGCTCAAGAGCAATTATAACCGGTAAATCGACTACGACTCACGGATATGTATTTTAATGCTAAGGTGTGACGTCAAGCCAACATATCTAGTTATTTGAGATTTAAAAACAAATTTATTTGAAAATTTTATTTGTGAAACATGACGTAAATTCCTGAACTCTAAACTTCCGGTCTAAACTTCCTGTCTGCAAAAGTCTCACGTACGCGAGGACGTCCCTATATCCAGTCCCAGTCACCGACGTTTGTGTTAAGGTAAAACCGTATTTTTTTCTACTTTATTAGTTTAAATAAGATATAGCGTATAAAATGCGCTATTCGTTTGAGTCTCGTAGGTTTTTAGGTGTGTTTTAGAAGGTGTCAGTAGGCTAGTTTTCGTTCCGTTGGAACGAAAGGTTGTCGGATTCGGCTTGGACCGTTCATTCATGGATGGGGTGGGGAGGGGGCTACCATCGTACGCGAGGTATTTTTTTTTCTTGTTAGTGCGGAAAATGTCGCCAGGTTACAAATGTGCTGTTCGCTTGAGTATCGTATGTTTTTAGCTGTATTTAGGTGTGTTTACAAGTGTCGGTAGCCTAGTTTTAGTACTGTCGGAGCGAAAGGTTGGTGGATTGGGCCAATCCTCCATGGGTGGGGTCCTAGCATAGTAGCCTACGCGATGTTTTTTTTTTCGTGTTAGTACGATAAATGTCGCAGGTTGCAAATGTGCTTATTTATGTTGGTTGCAATGGGGTGTGCTGGTTGAATTTGTGTTGTGTACGGTAGTTTTGCAAAGTATGTCACATGGTAGAGCAGTGGTTGTGTAGAGCGCGGAAAAAGTGTTCGATTATCAAAAAGGTGTGGGTTATCAAAAAAGTGTGGGTTATCAAAATTAACCCACGGTGACATGTGTGGGTTTTCAGATTAACCGTATATAACGGCTACACTTTTAGCATTGGGATATGTTGGCGTGACGTCACCACCGTGCATTAAGTAGTAGATATCCGTGAGCCATTGTCGATTTAACGGTTATAATTGCTCGCGAGCGACAAACGGCTAGTCCACTATTGAGGGGGTGGAGGGAAACAGGAGTGGGCGAAGCCCACGAGTGTCTCCCTCCAGCCCCGAGATAGTGGACTAGCCGTTCGAGCTCAAGAGCAATTATAACCGTTAAATCAACAACGGCTCACGGATATGTATTTTAATGCTAAGGTGTGACGTCGAGCCAACATATCTAGTTATTTGAGATTTAAAAGCAAATTTATTTGAAAATTTTATTTGTGAAACGTGACGTAAATTCCTGAACTCAAACTTCCGGTTTAAACTTCCTGTTTGCGAAAGTCTCACGTACGCGAGGACGTCCCTATTTCCAGTCCCAGTCACCGACGTTTGTGTTTAAGGTAAAACCGTATTTTTTCTACTTTATTAGTTTAAATAAGATATAGTGTATAAAATGCGCTATTCGCTTGTGTCTCGTAGGTTTTAGGTGTGTTTTAGAAGGGTCAGTAGGCTAGTTTTCGTACCGTCGGAACGAAAGGTTGTCGGATTCGGCTTGGACCATTCATTCACGTATGGGGGTGGGAAGGGGGCTAGCATCGTACGTGAGGTTTTTTTTTTTTTCGTGTTAGTGCGGAAAATGTCGCCAGGTTACAAATGTGCTGTTCGCTTGAGTATCGTATGTTGTTAGGTGTATTTAGGTGTGTTTACAAGTGTCGGTAGCCTAGTTTTAGTACTGTCGGAGCGAAAGGTTGGCGGATAGGGCCATTCTTCCATGGGTGGGGTCCTAGCATAGTAGCCTACGCGAGGTTTTTTTTTTTTTTCGTGTTAGTACGATAAATGTCGCAGGTTGAAAATGTGCTTATTTATGTTGGTTGAATTTGTGTTGTGTACGGTAGTTTTGCAAAGTATGTCACATGGTAGAGCAGTGGTTGTGTGGAGCGCGGAAAAAGTGTTAGATTATCAAAAAAAGTGTGGGTTATCAAAAAAAAGTGTGGGTTATCAAAATTAACCCACGGTCACGTGTGTGGGTTTTCAGATTAACCGTATATAACGGCTACCCTTTTAGTATTGGGAGATGTTGGCGTGACGTCACCGCCGTGCATTAACATGAAGTTAAACAATCAGAAATGCCAATTTACGCCAAGAAACACTTAGGCTAATAAGCTGATAGTAAAAAAATGAAGTTTTTAGAGCTTTTAAATTCTGTAATCGTTAGTACTGCATTTCTCTCCAATCATTCTAGGAACAGAATTAAACAGTAAAAAATTATACAGGAAGAAATTAAACAGCAAGAAATTATACAGAAGACCTTATAAATGTAAAAAAATTATACATGAAGGTATTCAAATCTTTTAGTGCAGGAACTGATTTAAAAAAAGGGGGGGGGATGTTGCTTTAACGTCAAGGTTATCTCGGGGACAAAGATTGATAATTTTGGTAGGAAATACAATCGACATGAACACGAGAGCATTTCAGAGGCATTTCTTATCCCGAATACACAGGGGGAGGCAGAGGCTAGAAATTCACCTGAGACCATTGGCTTATGAAACGGTCGTGCTAACCGTCGAACCATCCTTACCTCAAAAAATCTTTTTTTTTTCAGGGAATCGCCTTATACTTTTGCATCTTCAATAGTAGGCAAACAGCTGATTTTACAGACTTTCACCATCCTCCTAGATTAGGGCTATTAAGCTGAAGACAAGCGTCAACCAACAGATTGTTGAATGCAACACTTATTAATTGCAACCTACTTAATGCTACGGGGTGAAGCATAAACACAGAGAGAACTTACCGATTGTTTCGTGGTGCACGTGGACTTACCAACTTTTGTTGTTCATAAAGGAATTTCTTTACGCATTCCTTCGCTTGTTGAAATCACGTGCTACAATGGTAAACGGCGCTAGATGCTGCAACCTGCAGACGTTCGGTGAATTATAGGCACCTTTAACAGAGCCAAACCCAAACCGGGTTATCTGCTGCACTGTACGAGGGGCAATTTAGGGATCCAAATGGAAAACCAGGATCTTTGATGTCGTGCTACCCGTCAGTCTACCTTCCTCCCTTCATTCGATTGATATATACAACAAACTGTGCGCAGCAATGATTACCCGATGTTCCAATTTGAGTGAGATGGTTGAGTTTTGTTAGGGGTGTAGTGTGAAAATGTTTCACCTCTCAAGAAGCTTGATCATGATAACAATGATATTCAAGTAAGAATTCCATGAAGGAAGATGCTGTTTCACAGACTGTTGTTGTAGTTGTAATTCGACGGCAGAAAAACTAAAGTAATGGGAAGGAGTTCGGACCAAACTTAGGAAACGTACAAGCTACAGTACAGAGCTTTGTGGAAAGAAAAAAGTAGGAAAAAATGCTGGTTCCATTCTAATAAACAATGTTTTAACACTAAAAAAAAAAACCTAGTAAATTGCTCATCTTTCCTTCACATATTTGCATAATTGTTATGGAGTAATGAGATGCATGTTGTATTCCGTAAATGTAGATGCGAATAGTTAAATTCACAATGTTCTGTTTACACGGTGTTAGGGAGCATTTTTCTAACATAATCTTCTCGCTCACCTAAAACTATTTGTTAGCACGTTGTTGTTTATTTATGAGTTTCCAGTTTCTACTCACTGAATACAGCAATGCAAAAACAATTAAATCTATTATAAATAGCAACAAGGATAAAAAACGAACAAAACACAACCATAATTTTGAAATTTGAAATTTGTTTATTAGAGCCTCAGCCCAAAGCTATGCGCCCTACTACACAAACTTCGTGAACAACCAATCAACTGCAAACACCATTACACAGATTTTAATCACTGCTACAACACTGTCGTCATTTCACATTGTTTCCAAAATATGCCTATGCCTAATCAGTGGTAATACGTTTTGTGTGCAATGTTACTTTAGAGAGGGCGCAGGGCGAAAGGCCAAGGACCCGAATAAAACAACCTCAACCTATTCTCGCACAAAGTACAGCTTCTATCAGGTTAATTGACGATAGAAAATATAGCATCTCACAGAGAGTATTCAAAATCCAATATGGCGGCTATTTTGGGTCTGTCTAATGAAAACCAAACCGTCGAATGTTAGCATTCAGAGATCAGTCTACCATTTTGTACTGCATTAGTTATTTCTTGTTGTCTCGAATCGACGTATGCCATACGCATCATACTTCATGTTGCAAGTCACAAGGAAAGGTTCTGCATCAGCATCATTGCGACAGTTGTGAGGTATAGACAGACAACTGGAAGCCACATGCCTCGTTAAAGGCGAGAAGCAACCAGGGAAGTTAGTAACAACTAAGTGAACGCAAGTGAGCTAGAAAATTGATGTTGCGAGTCGTTGCATAACATCGTCAAGATAGGTGGAATAAGTGTGGGTGGAAAACCCCACTTTTTGTCCACCTCTCTAGTAAAAGTGCCCGTAAGCCTTCAAGCCCTTCCAGGCATAATGCGAGCTAACCCAGCTAACAATAGGCTGTGTCGCATTTCCGTAATATAGTTTCGCAGAAAACTATTACTAAATAGACTATTACTAGACTATTACATTTAGTTAATAGTTACTATTACAGAAAACTAACACGGTGCGCTCGTGGTATCGTGTTACGAGCGCACCGTGTTTCTAGCGCGCAGGCAGAATAATCTGTGTATCTAGCGCACAGGCAGAATGAGCCCATCCGGAGTTTCACGATTGCTTGCGTCATATACTTTAAACTACAGGAATCTTAATGTATACAGTAGAGCGCGAAGCGAAGCTACGCTCCTACCTCTCCCCCCCCCCCCACCAGTCGGTGTTTCATACTTATCTGCTTAGGGTAAATAAAATAAAATACATTTTTTTACAACGGATTATCAGCAGTGTTTTTAATTTTCATCAAAAACAACCGCGTATTAAAAAAGACTTCGCAAGTCAAAATACAAACTTTGTACTCTACTAAAGATAAGTCATGTCATTTAGTACAGTGTATTCTTTATACATTCGTAAACGTAATTCTATACTGAAAGCAGCGAACAGGTTTCAGCTGATTAACAGTGACAGACACGAAATATAGACAAAGACTTTACGAAATGGATAAAATGACGTCACGCGGTGGAGGTTTTTGACATGCAGGCGATCCCGTGCGCTCAATTCACGTTTCATTATGGTTGCGTGCGCTCGAACATACGAAATTTGCTTGTGCGCTTTTAACACGTGCGTTCGCACCATGGAACAAATATATTATGGTTTGTTGGAAAGGAAGTGAAGGGGCTTGAGCAGATCAGAATTCTTACTCACAATTCGGTTTTAGGAATAGGTGGAAATTCGTCGGATGAAGTTCCAAAGGTTGCCACGCACAAAAGTGTCAACAGCAACACGCCAGTAATTACGTAGGAAATTACTTGCTTCATTATCACGTTCGGAATCTAAACAACAAAAGTATAAATTGTTTAGGAAGTGTTTTAAAAAAGTAATATTAAAAAAAAAAGTGTTTGGTGCAAAATACGTATAGGACCTAAGCAGTCTCGTGCATTCTTGTAATGTTTTGAAATAAAATCTGCGTTTTATCTTTTTAAAAACAACGACGCAAAAGTGTTTTCTGGTTTTCTTGAATTTGCGAATATTTTTCTAATTGGGTTTTGTCGGGCCGTTTTATGTTTCATCCATTATAATAAACCTTTGATACCTAAACCTCAGTGCATTAAAATATCAGTATGTAGCCTACACAGCAATGTACTTACCTTGATTTATCGAAACACACGCTAGTGAGTCGTTCTAGATTGAGGTAAGCCATAAGCATGAAGCAACAGCCATCATTAGGGGCAGCAAGACGAAGCCTTAGTGTATCGATGATCACACGAAAGAAAGGAAAGAAAATTTCAGTTTACTTTCGGTGGCCATCTAGTTTCTGGTTTCAGTTTCCTCTGAGATCATTTAGTGAGTTCTGATTGGCTTTTGATTTCTCAGGTGGCATTTTTCGGAAGACAAATTTTATTCTTGTGATAAGGCCGGAGCCAGGATTGACCTAGGGTCCACGCGCTTATCAGATGAGTGGGGGGTGCACGTCTTTATCCCCTAAGCTATCGGGGCAAGTTAATAAAGGGATGTTAATAGTAGATCTGAAAGATAAGCTGACCGAAGTGAAAGTAGGTTACATGCAATGCAGTGAAGCCCTCCCCCCTCCCCCGCTGGTTTATAACGATAAGAGAGCCATTCTATTATTATAGCCAGGCCAACTTAGAGATTGCACGAGAGGAAGCCGATCTTTTAAAGAGTCAAGCCATGCAGAAAGCCACACGCTGCTTTTATTTGAGGGGGAAGCCAGTCTTTTAAAGAATTTTAGTTTGTTTAGTTTGTTTAAAAGGATTTTACTTGTTCAGTCTTTTAGTCTAAATTAATTTTGTTCTTGCATTTTTTTTGGTGTTAAGTCAATCAAGACTGATGTTTAGTCTTAAAAATAAAAATAAATATAATAAGTTGGAACATTTTTTAGGCTTTTTCAGCCTAAATAAATAAATGAAACTGAACTGAGCTCTGACCTTTTTCATACTAAATTTTAGTTGTCAACACTCAATCTTGACTGCTTTGCATCCTTTCTGCCAAGACTAGTACCATTTTGTTTTTAAAAATAAAACTTGCATGCAAAATAAAAATACCAAGCAGAGACCAATACGCTGGTTTTTTAAAAATAAAATTTTGCTTGTTAAAAGTCAATCTTGACTTTTAACAAGATAGCAAGATACTCGTAGGGCACGTTTACGCAACCACTCGCTTTTGCATTCTCGCAGCTAGAAGCTAGAAATCACCTCAAATTCCAACATGGCGGCGGCTTTATGTCTGCCGCCTCGCAACGAAAAAAGCAAATAACATGAGTTCAGAAGTGTTTGGGAAAATTGTTTCGTCATGAGGAATTCTTTATATTATTGGCACGGATTATAAGACTGCAAGTATTTACTCAAACGATGTCGGATTTAGATAATTCATTTAGCGTTGTTACCATGGCAATGTCAGGGCGCGTTTATGCAACTACTCGCCTTTGCATTCTCGCAGCTAGAACTCAATCGCGATGGCAAAGGTGACATTTCCATGGTAACAACGCTAAATGGATTAGCTAAATCCGACATCGTTTGAGTAAATACTTCCAGTCTTATAATCCGTGCCAATAATATAAAGAATTCCTTATGACGAAACAATTTTCCCAAACGCTTCTGAACTCACGTTATTTGCTGTTTTCGTTGCGAGGCGGCAGACATAAAACCGCCGCCATGTTGGAATTTGCGGTGATTTCTAGCTTCTAGCTGCGAGAATGCAAAAGCGAGTGGTTGCGTAAACGTGCCCTCACCTTTGCCATCGCGATTGAGTTCTAGCTGCGAAAATGCAAAAGCGAGTCGCTGAAAAACGCGCCCTTAGTACATAAAATCAGGCATTGCTATTTTTTCAAAATTGCCTATTTCTTGCCTATTTTCCTGCTGTCATTGGCCTCAAGACCAGAAACATTCTGTTTTCAAAATAAATCACGAAATCCACTCATTTCTCCCCTCTGAAAATAAATATTTTCAGTGTTCTCTGTGCCTGTTTGGAAAACGGGAAGAGAGGGGAGGGGAGAAAAGGCGAAGAGAGCAGGGTTCAGCCATGAAAAAATAGGGAGGAATGATCGTGGGTAAGGGGAATATGGGGGAGGGCAACTACACATGCAAAACATACTAATCGGCTTTAAAAGACACACAAGAATGCGTAGTAGGATTCAGTGCTAAAAAAAAAAAAGAGACCAGACCACAGGACGTGAAAGAAGCCGTCTGCTCCTGGGTTATGGAAATGAATGAAGGATGGTGAAATGAATCAGAGGATTCATGGATTGAGTGAGCGAAGCGACCTTAGCACCATTACCCAACTTCAAGAACCTGCATTATTTAATTACACCTTTCACTATTATGGTCAGGGCCGGATTTATAAGTAGGCCCGAGAGGCCCGGGCCTATAGCGGCACTTTTTTAGGGGCGGCATGACGGCTTAAACACGTGAGAAAAGCTGGTGCGAGTTTTGCGGGCGGTCTGCCATTCATGAAAATGTATCAACTAAATGCTGGCTCCATCAATTGTGAGAATAAGCAGTTCAGAATAGACGTTACGAAACACCCCATCCGCATGATGTCAAGAGATGACGCCATAAATACGTTGTTGCTAATATGTGCAATATAGCAACAATGCTTTCTACAACATTAATGCCCTTTTCGGCGAAGGAAAGCCCAGCTGAAACAATACGCAACAATGTAAAAACCCATTGTTGCCGGGAAAGCCCGCACTTTCATCTGAAGGCGGGAAAAGTGCGGGCATTCCCTAGGGAATGCCCGGGGTTTGAAAAACAGCTTGTTTTAACAAAACAAAACAAAAAAAACGTTTGAAGTAGCAAAGCACTACATTACAATGCGGTTACATTTACAAAAGATTACGTAATGATTGTACAACGGTTACAGTTTTTAATCACCAAATGTTTTACCGGGTTTTCATTTGTAACACTCCGGCCTGATACATTTGCTTACGACGTTCAAAATACCGATGATATTTGCTTGCATACCACGGCTACTTTTCTTGTACTGTTGTAAGGATTTCAAGTTACGGTGGCCAGTTGTTTCCACACTTTGCTCTTCTACGTTGGGTCGATACAAAGTTGTTGCTGACACGAATGTTGTGATTGCTTAATTAGCCATCCAACTTACCAATTGGCATGTGTTGCAACATTTTTGACGATGTTGCTCGGAACATTTTTACCCACGAGGCGGTTGTAATACAAAATGTTATTACGGTATTTCTTTTGGGGGCAAAAATACACAACCTCAGTATTTGCATGTTCGGGCCAATAATTTTGATACAGTCTGTTCACGTGGCCAGGACAACGAGAAGGATTTCGGGAAGAGAAAACGCCTTGGCTCTCTTTGGTTCTCTTTGGTTGCACTTTTATATGTTTTAAATAAATAAGCACAAATTCATGTAAATTATATAAAGGAAAGAGGAAAACAAGGCAAACAGCCAAAATAATACACTAGAATTAACGTAGTACAGTAAGCCACCTTTGAAGTGGCATGACCCGGATTTAAACTAGCAAGCAACCCATGCAATTCGTCCCTAGATCACATAGCTGTTCGGCTTGTTTTCTTCTTTCCTTTTATATGTTTTAACCCACGTTGATTTATTTTTGAAACGTTTAATGTGTATTCAAGGTATTCTCGCCCATTTTCATTTGACCTGCCAAAAGTTAGTTGTCTTTGTGTTAAAGTTCTGTCCTCATTTTTGCCACGCAACGCACAAACATGCACATCGAAAAGCACAAACACTGAATACGATAAGGCATTTTGATCATCAGTAGCCTACCAAGAATTTTAGTTTCCCGCAACACGTTCAACTATTTTCGAATATTTACCAATATTGCAAAACAATGGCCCGTTATTTCAAGAACCTAACAATACCACGTTTTTTCAAAGCGTAGAACGTCTGCCAACAATAGCCGACAATGAGAACGAGTTCTTCGCCGTAATGGGCATTAAGTCGGATAATGACCGAAAACCTTGTTCATTCCTAAACAATGGCCCTCGGGACGCTGCGCGCCCTCGGGCATTGTTTAGGAATGCCCGCGGTTTTCGGTCATTATCCTTTACGTAACGGTACGTAAACCGATTTTAAGGTTGACAACTGTTAATTTTTGTTTTCAAATATCTGCGAATTGTTCCGGGTATAACAATTCAACATAAACAACAATTCAATTCAATTCAACAATTCTGCCCGGGCCTTAGGGCTTCGGGCAGATGACCAGGAGTGGTTACCGCTCGTTAATCCCTTTAACCCTTTTAATTCAACATATTTTCTCCGTCAGCTGAATGTTGTATCAGTACAGGATCGGTGCTCTACGTGATATGGGCCTAGACTTTTTCTTTAAAGCTTAGTGACCACTTCGTGTTGGATTAACCACGAGCTAGTGAAGCAAGTGGCGCTCATTACCAAAAACAGGTGGACAGAAGGGAAGAAAGGGACAAAATCCTGATAAGTAAATCCCTAAAATTTCTTAATTTAAGTTCAAAGGGCAACGGAAATAGGTTACTTTTAATTACTTTGCTCAGTAACATAGCGTAATTTATTTTTGCCCTATCAGTTTTCCATGGATCGCAACGAACATACAAATTAAAAAGGTATTTGATGGGGGGAGGGGGAGGGGTAAATTAAACATTCTGTAAAAGTCTGAGAAAGGGAAGTTTTGGGGGTATTGAAGAGCGGTATTATGGTTGGGCCTACACAGGGCCGTAGCCAGCACCCCCGCAGCCTCCGCACGTGCGGGGGTTTCCTTCAGGCGAGGAGCGTGACGAGGCCTTCATAGTGAACGAGGATATTGATATTTGTTTAAAAACTCGAGGTTATTTCCAGAGAACTGCGTAACGTAAAAAAGTGGTAAAGGTTTCAAATGAAAGATCATGCTCTCCTAATCCTGTGAAAAATCGTAAAATTCCAAACAAAGAAAAATCTAACGTTCAGAAGTTGATGAAAAACATGGTTACAAATTGAAAGCTGGCATGCTATAGTGATACCATGGTTAGGCAGCATGAGAAGATAGTTATTTTGTTGGTAAGCGAAATAAAAATAGCCCGTTCCTGGATAAAGCTTACAGTTTGGAATGAGTTAATCATACACGTTTACAATTTCAACAAAATTTCACGCCAGACATAAAAATGATTAATTTTTTTTTTTAAAGTCTGCTTCAGGAGCCGAGTTATACTGTTGAAACACGGAAACGGTAACCCGACAAAAAAAGTGTTGATTGTAATAAAAATAAATAAAAACTGTTGATTACTGCGTTAAAACGACTTATTAATTTGTTTTTAAACCCAGTAATCTGTAAAAAAAAAAAAAAAACACATTATTTTTCTTAACGATAAAAAAAAAAAATACTTCGAATTGCCACAAAATGCCATCCTCGGCCTCATAGATGAGATGCGCAGAGACTTAAACTAATTCCTAAGTCTAGGTTTCATTAATATGCATGACTGGGGAGGGGACGGGGAAAGGCGCTTCATTTTAATTCTGATGCGGGGGTATAAACAAATTTCTGGCTACGGCCCTGGGCCTACAGGCAGCAAGAGCTTAAATCCGGCCCTGATTATGGTACAGCTGTATACTCCAAGATTAGTCTGTCTTCATGACGGGTTTTACAACTAGTAAAAACATAAAACGATAACGAATCGATGCATCGTTCTTGATAAAGAGCCTAAGAAAATATCTTACCAACTGCTAAAATAGCATGCAATTTTCGATGATTGGTTTGTGTTCACCCGTACGATTCTCGATTCTCAGCTGAGATTGCGTGCTTAGATGTGTTTCATACCAACAACGAACACCAGTACTTATATCGCAAAAAAAAAACCTTCTGGAATGAAATTGTTCCCTATGTTAAAGCAAACGTTCTCAGTGAATCATTACATCATCACCAATTAGTTTTGATATGTACTCATAGAATAACCACATGTTTTATGACTATCATAACTTTGAAAGCTATTTAGCTTATTCATTTGCCTCTAATAGCCTAGGGTTCGTGAACGATGATATAAACGAAGACGTCTTCATAGCATATTGCGTAAAAGTCTTTAAATGGAAGGAATAGACGTGTAATTAGGACTATACAAGCCTTTTCATTATTGATAGCTGGCGTGTTCTTTTTTTCCTTACCTGAAAGTTTAAAAGGGCACAAATTTTAATATGATGGTCTAAAAGTCAGGAGCTAGCTGAATGTACGGGCATTCGTCTCAGGTTAATGGACATTAAATTGTAATTGCAGGATATAACTACACCCACTGTGAAATCATGAAATGAAATTAAAACCTCAAGCCTAATCACAGCAAACAGATAAAAACCAGGAG
>JAHWFP010123557.1:39451-60924 GCA_023313725.1 Lithobius niger | reverse complement strand
GCATAACCTCCTGAGACCCATCTATAGCTTATGTGTCCCTTACAAGGGGCAATACGGGATGGCCGAAAACTAAGTCCTAACGCGCAACGCGAGCTTTATGAGGGGTCCCCGGGGACCACGAGTAAAGCGAGCAAGCCCAGCCCAGTGGTCAGCGTACTCGTCTCCAAACGAAGTGAATGGTGGTTCGAATCCCACGGCCGACACGACTATCAATCATATGGTACTTTAAAAAAAAATGTCATTCGGGTCTGAGGAGGTTATCATCGTTTTTCTTGCACCAGCATAACATCCTGAGACCCATCTATGGCTTATGTGTCCCTTACAAGGGTCAATACGGGATGGCCAAAAACTAAGTCCCAGCGCGCAACACGAGCTTTATGAGGGGTCCCCGGGGACCCCGAGTAAAGCGAGCAAGCCCAGCCCAGTGGTCAGCGTCCTCGTCTCCAAACCAAGTGAATGGTGGTTCGAATCCCACGGCCGACACGACTATCATATGGTACTTTAAAAAAAAATGTCATTCGGGGCTGAGGAGGTTATCATCGTTTTTCTTGCACCAGCATAATCTCCTGAGACCCATCTATGGCTTATGTGTCCCTTACAAGGGACAATACGGGAAGGCCAAAAACACTGTAAAGCTTCGACTTTAAACCTACAAACTCGGAAATTGGGAACCCCGCACTCTCGTCTTTCATCTTCCCCAATACTTTTTTGTTGACGTTGGTGTGTAAGAAATGATCTTTTGGGTAGTCGGATGTGTCGAACGACGCATCTTCTTCCATATATTTGTAAATATCGTCCGTTTCTATTGAATAACAAAAACTATCCGTGTCCGTGACTAGGAGTTTACATCTCTCTGGTCCATGCTTTTTCATTATGTGGTCGTAATGAAACCGGTAGATTAATAACTTTGACAGTTCCAAGACGCTAAACCCAACCACAATGGGCTTGTTCAAGATGATGTTTGCAGGTGTCTTTGTAAATATTACCAAATCCTCGCTTAGAGAAGTGAAACTCGTGGGTGGGGGTGAGACACGTACTTGATAGCTTTCTCTTTCGTCGTTGCTATCAACACGTTGTTTCTCTTGCGCTTGTTCTCTATCGTCTTACCAAAAATCGAATTATTTTGCAGTTTGTAGAGGTTTTTGTCAAAATCGTTACTAGCTGCTTGCCGTTTCTCGTTATTAAACTCTGTGTAAGGTTTAAGCCAAGGGGCTTGCTTAAAGCTGAAAGCTCTGTGTATTTTCTTGAGAACCATGCCGAGAGAGAATTAGTATTTCAAATTCTTATAGTACACCACGTAGTTTGTCTTTGAGCGAAGGTTAGTTGTTATCTTTAGGCCGTTGTTGTACGTTAACTGCAAGCCCTCGATTGCCCGATGGTTGAAGGGAGAAAGTATAGACTTTGTGATTTTCATGTACTCCAGGGCTAACAGGAAATCATTGTGCGATGCATGAAGCATCTCGGGGTATTCCAGGTCCACTTCTAATATCAGCCCCGTGTCACTCTGATCTCCGTAATTGTTTTATATCCTCGAGTTGGTCTTCCGGCACCCATTCGTACTCTCCAATAGGTAGATGCTCGCACATTACACAACCGTACAAGTTGTTGAAGTCCAAAAATATGATGTACGAATTCTTTTTATCAGGGCCGAAGGTAGATGGTATATACGGGTTGTTGGCTGTAGCGTATCTTCTAGCTATAAACGAGACACTGCCTGTTATACCCTTTTCAACCATAAGATGCATGTCAATGTTAGTGAAGAGATACAAAGACACTCCCGTCCTCTTGAGCGCCGCGTCTCGAGATAGGGAAGGTGTAGAAATGTAATGGGAGGGGTCCAAACCTTAACTAGCCAAACCCGTCGCTCTAAAGTCCCGCCGTCCGTCTATAAATAGAGATCGTGGTAATCTCCAAAAGTTTTCATTAGCCTAAATCCCAAATCTTCATCGTGTGTTGATAAAATTCGGAGCAGATCGCTCCTTTCAACAATGAGACAAATGCCGACATGGGAGGTAACCACCTCTCTTTAAACACTTCCACATTTGTCAGGTATCCATAGGGAAATACACCTTTTCGCCTAAGGCCTCGTACGAGCTCCACGGATTCACCTTCGAAAAGCTTGTCCATTATGCTAAAGCTATTTAAGTTCGAAGCTAGAGTTTCCAACGATGCCATCATAGACGGTAGACCTTCTATGAATGTAAAACCGCCCAGTCTCATGCTGCAGATTCTTTCCTTGTTCTTAGCGATGATCCTGACATTATGCAGAGCTTTAAAATCTTTAAACGAATTCAAAGCCTTCACAACGAAATGACTGTCGTATTTTTCGAAATTATGCATAACAACCGGTATGTTTATGTTCAAAGTTTAAGAAAAGTTACACTTGCTGTGCGCGGGTCCTCTAAATTCACCGGTGATGTGGTCGTGGTCTCGTACTTTTGTAAATCCATTAAACTTTTCTTGGGGGTGCGGTGAATGCTCCTTGTTTGCAGATATGGCACACCGCAGCTTCTTTGTACAGTAACCCCTGTTCCTTGGTTAAATGTTTCATCCGTTGCTTGTGGGAATCCACGTAAGCCACGATCATTTCTGCTCTTTTAATATAAATTCAAAGAAAACTTGCACGCAGTCTACTCTTCTGTACAACTTTTTAGAAAATACTCCGCCTAAGTCGTCAACAATCTCGTAGGCAAAACTGCAAGCTTGGTGAATGTGGTTAATTCTGGTATATGTATCGTTTCTATCGCAACTGGAGACTGGATGCAGCGCCGCTCAAAGTCCACGTAAACTATGTGCAACCTTTCGAATTTGTTCTTGAAATTTTTAAACCGGATAACGTCATTGTTGGGCAATGTGGTCTTTTAATACGGAACTCCCACACAAGAAGGAAGGTGGTAGTTTTCATACCTGAAACGATTTCGAAAACCGTGTAAGCAATACCTGCAAAGATACTTCAAGCGCTTGTTGAGGTTGAAACTCGCGATGAATTTGTTGAAGTCTTTTATCGTCACGTAGTGTCCGTTAAGAAGAAGCAAGTCGACATTATGCTTACTTTCAACTAAGGAACTCACGCGATAAACGCAAGGCTCGTCATCCTCGAAACCAAAAACAGATACCGAAATGTTGTTGGCTTATCAAATGCCACGATTTTGGATAAAGGAACGGGGTCCAATACACGTACAACTAACTTGTGCGCATGAGACAGATAATGTTTCGTATCCCAATCATGTTGCGAATATGGAACGAGGTGTATAATAGCTAACATGGACCACAGAAAACATCTATCATCTTTACTACGCACATTAATCAGTATATCGGGACCTAGTTCGAGGTTATTGGGAAATACTACGTAACCTTTACCCGTAAATGGTCTATAAATTCCAACAATAGTTTGGTGCACACGCATTGCTTGACAACCCATCCTCTTCCTTCTACTGCAAACTGTCCAATACTATGCAGAATCTTGTTCGACATTTCGGAAAGAACCTCCTTGCCTCCCACTCTGGACAAATTGGAATTAAAATAAGCCTTAATAGTTTCCGAATTATCCTTCGCTTTTTCGAAGAGAATACATAATCCAATTTGAGCTTTTATGTTTACCATAAGACGTTGACATTGTTCTAAAAGATTCCAATATTTGTCCTCATATTGTTCCAACAAAATCAAAGGCTCGTAGTGCATTTCATCCGACTTAAAATCCCGCTTGAAAATTAAGAAGCATCTGTTGAAACCATCGCGCACTAGATCAAATCCTCCTAATTCCAAACTGAAAGGCCTCACCTCGAGTATGGTATCGTCTGTCACCTCCGTCTTGTCTTTCAAAACTTAAGTCATGTAGGACAAGGCCCAGTCGATTCTGGTATCCTCTATTATAGGTACAACTAGAGAGCTGACATTGTTGACAATGAGGATGAAATTTGCGGGTATTTGAGAAATTATTTCTTTCTTCAACACAGGTTTGAGTTTGGGAAAAGTACATTTACGTTTCTTTTTTGAAGACTCTCCAATTTCCAACGCACGTTGTTTTACATCCCCACAACACTTGTGCCGTTTATACGCGAGATGGATTAGAGTAAGTCACACCGCACGATTTGCAGCTCACGTTACATTTTCCTTCATGATGTCTTTCGTGTCTCCGTTTATACTTATTGTTCCTGAACGTCTTTTCGCAGTATTGACACAAGAAAATCTCATTGTCAGACATCTCTAGTTTTTTTTCTTCATCAATCATCTTTGGTACTTTTTTTTATCTACCGAAACCGTCTCTTCGTTCGTCGGAAGAGACTAACGTGAAATCCTGGTATGAACCCTAGCTTTTTGCTAAATCGGGAAAATACTTTCGACAAGCTTCGCAGGAATATGCACATTCAAACTTGACTATTTCAAGCATGGTCATTTTTCCATCGCATCAGTCGTTGTGCCCCAAAACTTCATCGTAGGAAGAAACGAGTCCTCTGGAATCGAGACAAGTAAAGTTTCCACCTCTTCTCGTGATAAAAACTCATTGCATTTCTCGCTCTGGAACCTTGAGACCACCTTGTACTTGGCAGCCATGGTTGATATGAAGATCGATGGAATTATCAGCGCCTTTTATACCCACCGTTCATATCAAATGGGCCACGTGCTAGAAAGTCACACCCCTCATCCGTGAAAAAAAATATGCGTAACTTGTGAAAAATTCTCAGCAATGCTTTAAAAAAAAAAACAAAAATATTCAAATAGCACCCAGCGAGAAAGTTTCACATGCCGGACACTTTTTAAATGCAAAAAAATTAGCAGAGGGCCTGCAGGGGGGACCAGGAGGTTGCTCAAAAGAGCCTGCTTTCCACCAAATTTTATACTACTAGCTTGAGATCTGTGAGCTGTCCTAAAGACTGTTCTGTGCAGGGGATTTTCATCCTGGAGGGGGGGGGGGGGCGCAGATGTTGAGGATAGCTGCGCCCTGCTGATTAGCTGTGGGGCGGGATAACAATGGAAAGTGGGAGAAGTCGGCTGGGTAAAGGGTTTTGGTGTAGTGCCATTTGAAGGAGTAGGGACTAAAAAAGATAGGCCTAAATGCATTTTAAACACATGGACATTGGGATTGGCCTTTGTATTAAAGAACTGAATGTAGACTTCGTATTTACATGATTATTATTCGGATGGAAGGGGAGTAAAGCTTGTAGGCTGGCTATTGCAGTGATTTTTACCACTACTGAGTAATTAAACTAGCTTAGTTTCGAAAACTGTGATGTTATGCATCACGTAAGAATGGAGTTGGGGCCGGGGGCGGAGTGTGGAGCACAGATAAACATTGGTAATTAATTGCAGGATTGCACTAGTTTGTTTGACTTGGGAACGGTGGTCACAATCGGCGATTATAACGAAGATTTTCGGCAAAAATATGTACAACAAAAATTCGTGTCTGGTAAAAATTAAAGTTAAATAAAATCGTCGAGCAAGTGGTAGGGTTCACGAGGCAATAATAAAAGAATAAATAATTAGTTAAGTAAAAATGCTATAACGCTTTTATCAGGACATTACTTGCAGTAGCAGATAACTAGTTTTCATGAAGGTAGGACATTTTTCATAAACTTTGGTGTGCAACAAACAAGATAAAAAATATCACAATTATGTTTAAAACAACCTAATCATGAGGTTAAGTACCTTTGCAAAGGAAACCCTCCTAACCCACAATTAAGCTTACATAATTCGGCTTTATGCCTAGAAAAATATGAAAAATAAATACAATAATGTAAAGGAGTTTTGAATAATGGGGACCGGTAGCGTGAGTTCGGCAGCATCAGGTTTTGCCGCTGTACGTTTCGGTGAATATAGAAAGTTCGGATGAACGGATTTTAATTCTGTTTGCGCCAGATTGTAGGGCACAATGAGAGCTTTGATTTGAGAAAAGTTTCACGAAAATCGGTTGGGCCTATTTAAAACTGTGGTAAACATGGTGTCAATATTTGAAAAAAAAAACGTTTGTCTATATTTAGCGGCGATGTCCAGTTTGGGAGGTTTTTCAAATTGGTTTTGTGAATAAATGGTGATGAATTTTACAATTCTGTTTCCGCAGGATTGCAGTACAAGTGTAGGGCTATTAAGGGCTACAAAGTTTGGTTGATTCGGTCTATTATTCGTGGAGATATGCATGGGGAAAGACCGAGGTCTTTTTGGCACTTGAGTGCGAGAAAAAAATGTTTCTTGGGAAAACGAAGTTTTTTTTCCCGAGACTCTGTTACACCATACCCGGGGAAGCAGTTTCAGTAATAATATTTAGCATGGAAAATGGTGCGATAACGTAGAAATTCGCTGATGTCCTAATGGCGCAATAATGTGCATACAACGCATATGAATTATGAATATGATAAGATCTATGGGTTTACCTCAGTACCTATAAAATTAATTGACAAGTTGTCTGCACGTTCGAATTTTTTGATTTGTTTAAGCTTCGTAGGGTAGCATGGATGTGAGGAGCGTATCATCTAATTCTCGATAATATTCGGAGTCGAAACTGCACAACTTTAAAACTGAAGCCAATACCGAGTACAGAAACATTTTTCATCATGTAAATTTTGATGTTCGTCAACATACTACTCTTGCCTTTAATCCCTGCAACGTACAAGTAGAAGTCCGCAACGGTCGATATTTGCTCAATCGAATAATTATGTTACTAATGCTCGAAATAACACACCCACTCCCAAGCTTGTCAAAGGTGTCGACGGGTGTCAGAATTTTTTTTGTAGCTTCATTCCAGGAAATCGGTAGATCGTTTGGGTTGTAACCTTCCTAGGAACGTGACCAGACACCATGTGTGAATAGTGGCGGCCTCCTTAACAAACTCTACTCCTGAGCAGATCTGTACCTTGCATTTGCCCATCAGGCCCAGGCAGACAATTAACAATGATGAGAAGGACAAACGTACCAATAGGAGAAGCTGGAGTGGGTCGAACTGTTCTGCAACCGCCATCTCGTACTGTTGGGGGCAAAGTCCTTCCAGACGTAATAGGCATGAGTAATCTCGAAATGAATTTTGGTAACTGACCACTAAAGCAAGCACATTCTTCATGATTGGCTGGGTGCTGAGTACGGTGATGCATCTGCAGCTGGTGTTGGGAAGAAAACACCTCGTTGCAGTTGATACAGGCATAGGTTGATTTTCCATTTAGAAATTTGAAATTGGGAGTTTTTCTTTTCTTTTTTGTTATATACAAATTTTTTTACATAAAAAGCTTAAGAAAACCTAGCAAAAAATACCCAGAGTGAAATAGGCATTGAAAAATTGTAAAAGGATAAACTGCTAACGTTACCGCCCAGTTATTGTACTTGTTATTGTACCCTTTCCACTTTACAAAGTAAGGTTTTTTACCATCTTTAACATTTGTTTTTTCGTATCACTTTTTCAACTAAGAATAAATTAGGAACCAGAGTTTTTTGAAGTTCCTGCTCGTACAAAGCCAGTACAGTCGATTAAAAAAATAAGTTAGGGGACTCGTTTTCTGCACTTTGCTAATCGTGAAGACTTTGTTCGTGAAATTCAGTAAATATCCCTTATAGAAGATTTTCTTCAATTTCGAACTTCTGACTGGAGTTCCTATAGTAAATTTTGGTATTTTCTCCAAATGTTTAGAACTAGTTTGTCTCAACATCTTTCGAACAGTCACTTTCGACAGTTTCAGTTTTGTTGCGGAATGAATGGTGTTGTTGTACTAGGAAACCATGTCATTTATATTATCTATTCACTTGTAAATGCCCCACCTCGTTAATATTTTCCATGTCCAAGTTTTGTTAAAACGTTCGATCACGCTCACTTTCATCTCTGAGTATGTAGACTATGTAGAGTATGTAGAAATCGTATACATTGTTTACATGGGAGTAAGATATCATTTCCACCAAATCTGCCTACCACAACTCATGCAGACTAAAACTATGACTTTACGTGGAAAGTTTTTTTGCATTGGTTTGTGACGTTCATTCACAAGTTAATTCATTTCGTTTTTCCCTCTCCCATTCCGAACTTGAGGTTGGTTTTTATGATTTGTTTAAACATCGTAGCGTCTAATTTTCCTCCATGCTAGGGAAGGAACCTACCGCACGCTTTGGGCTACAAACGCTAGAATTTCGTTGGCGGCATATCAATCGTTCAAATACGAGTTTTTGAAAGGCATTATCGCTTTCTTTGCATGCTTCGTCAAGTTTATTTATTCCCAGATCCTCTCGAGGTTATCTTTAGTCTAATTTCGTTCCTTACTCGCAGTAGTGGTACCCTGGTAAATGGACGTCCATCGATAAGTGGACTACGGTTTTATTTAATCCCTTGCCAGATTTTATGAACGATGATTTGATGATCACCCACACATCGCAAGTCACGACCTCCACTTGTCTATTAATTTTCAAGATATTAATAAACGGAGGAATCACTTGGTTACATGCACACCTTTTACATTTCACGCAGTATATCATTTTTTCCCATTTTTTGTTATTTATTGTTTTTTAACTTAGACCGTATTTGCTCCAACACTGTTAAAATTTCCATCATTTTATTCAGTGACCGTCATGCCCTGCCTGTCTGGATGCGTACAAAAGCCTCAATCTTTTCACCAAGTCATTAGGATTGTCATAGTGCTTGTAATTCACGACAAGGTTTTTTTTAACCATGCAAGTCCGCTATTTTTACTCGTTCTTATGTCCTCCCAAATAGGTCCTGCTATCGAGCTGTACCTGACACCCTTTCTAGACTTGGATTTTTTAGTAAAAGGGTCGCTGTTTTGATAGATGTAATTATATTTAAAGAGAGCAGTGTACGTTGCCTTGGTATCTGGGGAGTAGGAAGTTTTTTCAAATCCTTAAAAACCAACAAATTCCAAAGCCTATGTTGTCCGGGGTATTGCTGACCTCCAACCACGATATCTTTCTTGGAAATATTTACGGGTTTATTCCCCATAATCATTTCAAGTCGTATTGAAGACCAAAGATTAATTGGTCTCTAGAATTTTCAAAAAATGTGAGCAGGAAATATTTAGCTGTTTGACCGAGGGCCTGCCCAGGTAACAAGCAGGTTCTCCAAGGATCTAAGAGTGGGAAATTTCGGAAATTCTGGAGGTGTTGAAATTCATCTATTTTGAATCGCTGAATATGTAAGTGTGAGTTTAGGGTTGGATCTGGTTACCACGTACTCGGAGTCGCATGTTTGGAGATAGAGGAGAGATTTGAGTATTCAGAGAGATTCGGACGGGTTGGAGTCCCTTATTCAGAGTGATTAGGGGGTGCCAGAGCCGAATTGAAACTGGGAAGAGTCGGCAATTCAAATTTGCCCTCTTCATATGTTTCGGATCCAGATACTTCGTAATTATCATCACCCTTCTCCGCTTTCAATGCACTTCATCTGCTTTTTTTTACTATCGACACTCTGGCATCATCTTCATCCCAAGCTTTAAAACGAATATCAAATACTTTTTTGTAATGCACGTTTCAAAGTGCTTACAATGGGTTAAAAAATTCTTGCAAAGATTCTTCCTACATTCGCTCATTCATATGATTGTTCAAACATTTTTTCTTTAAAAGTTTTTTTGAGTTTCGCGATTTCTTGTTCCGTTTCCAATTTCATTATTTCTTTTTTTATTTATAATCAAACAATTTTTTTATTGTTCAACGGTATCGTTCAATATTAAAACGAAAACTTTATTTTGCTGGCCCCTCTGCCAGGACAGCTGAAAATTGTTTCTTTTGCCTAAGAAAAATATACATAACCTGTTAATTTTGCATTCGATCCTCATAGTGCTGCATTTCCCTGGAGTTTTTTTTGTTGCTTGTAGCTACCAGCTCGGTAACCCAACCGTGCATGCGTGGGATGCGATCTTCCTCTATAAAAGCATTTTCGTGCGGTCAGCAGGTCATTGGCGAACTCATTCCTTGGAACAGGCATGTCTCACCTTTCACCCACCAGACGGTATGTCTGTAACAACCAGTCTCAACCTGGGACAATCAAAGAATAAAGCAGAATAAAATCTTCTTCATACGACTAAACGGTGTTCATGTGATGCACCATTACCAAAAGTAAATTACACCAGCGAAGAAAAAAATATTGATACACCTGTGAAATGGACTGGTCAGAATCCACCAGAAGCAAGGCTGATCACGAAGGTAAAGTATTATCCTGGGTAGACTTCCATTCCCATCAAAACAACCATTCTGGTTTGAAAGGTAAATGCACGTCAATTCTGTTCCCACTATATGATGTGAATTCCTCATCCATGGTTTAGCGTGCCATGAACATTATAATAAGTCTTCTTAAGAAGATCATTCCATCACAGACCCCAGTTTAAGGCCGATCAACCATAACAAAGCTGCACATAGAAATGGTTATAATTTTAATGATTTGTTGTGATTTAGCAGGTAGGCTAGTGACTACAATGAAAACTGTGTTGCCTGTGTTGCAACACCAGGAAGGACAGAGAGCATTCTGAAGTCATCTCACGTAACAGAAAGTAGGTACGCACACTAGGTTAGCATCACAGGCCATCATATTCTGCAGAATAAGGTTATCAGAATCAGGGTGATTACATGACAGTTTAGACAGTCGTTTAATGGGATGCAACAAGAATCGGCTGAATTAATATTCTGGGATGGATGACAACTGCTGTGGTAACGTAGCCTCTATAGACTTGCAAGTGTACTAAGAGAAGTACAAGATGTCATATTAAACAATGACTTTCCTATACACTACCGTGTGCCTGTGAAGTCAACTGCTCAAGTGACGCATTGTGAACAATACGACACAGCTTTAATAATTTACAGTTTCCAAAAGAACCACATATAAAGCAGCAACATTATGTTTTCCTTCACATTAAGAAAAAACTAAATTATTTACGGTATACATGGCTCAGGCATTTCCTTTAGAAGATTAAATTATCTTTCCAACGATAGGTTGCAAGATAAGATTGATCACTTAGTTCCAAAGATACACGAGATTTAATATATTGCTTGGTCGCAATTTTGAGGACGTCATAATGTGCTTTCCATCAAATTACGCAGAAACTAATAGATTTACGGCAAACATTGTTCCGGCATTTCTTTTAGCAAATTAAATTACCTTTCCAACGGTAGTCTGCACGAAAAGATTCATCAATTAGTTCCAGAGAAAATTGGGAATTAGTATATCGCACAGCAGTCATGTTATGTTTTTCTTTAAATTTAACCAAAGCTAACAGAATTATGGAATATATTGTTCAGGCATTTCTTTTAGCAAATTATCTTTCCAACAGTAGATCGCAAGATATGATTGATCAATTAGTTGCGGATATAATACACATTTAGTAAATCGCGTGATGGCCATTTTGATGACATCTTGGCTATATGTCGTCACTTCTGGGAGTGTCTCTCGGTGGATTTGGAAACTACAACATGTGAACAGCTTCCTTGTGCAATATGCAGCTTGTTGCCGGAACCGTAATGTTTTGCACTAACAGCATGCACTATGAATGAGGGGGGTTGACGACATGTCTGGCTGCAACTATGGAGCCTAGGCAATGTAGTCCATTGGCTTACTTCATCATCTGTGTGAGGTAGTGTGACACGAAGACGGAAGTGCTTTGCCATGATGCCGCTGTAGGGATGTCTAGGACAGGGATGAAGTTGTGGTGTGCCCACAATGTGGAGATTGCCCTTAACTCATAAGCCGTAACTCTGATGTCCCTGTCTGCGCAGTTTATGTTTTGGTTTTCGTATGCACTGAGAATGTTTTTTCATCCATTGTTGAATTGTTGCTGCTGAAGTTTACCGACGTGTTTCTCGATTATCTTCGTTATGGCTGGGATGATAATCGGTTTTGAAGGTTCGTGTGGTTTTTGGGTTTTGGCTCTGAAATCCACTCTTGGTGTTAAGGTCACAGAAGAGTTATCAGGGGCGAAGACACAGTAGGCTGGGTCCGCAGGTAAGCCTTGGATTTCACTGCAACGAAGAATTGCTGCTAGGGTTACCAAGATAACAGTTTTTTGGATGAGAAGGTAGAGCTAGAAATTTTGTATTGGTTTATAAGGTGGTCTCAGTAGGGAGTGTAGAACAACTAATGGGTCCCTATTCGGAAAAATGCGTCTGGTTGTCGGACGCTCCATTTATTAGGACTTTATTAGGGTGGAGATTCGTAATCTTCGAGGTGGTCGGTGTTGCCCACTGCCTTGAAAATGGAGTTTAAAGCTGAGCGGTAAACAAGTATTGTTGAGCCTCTTAGACCTACCTTGAAAAGGTCGTTGAAGAATTTTAGAAGGTCTGCAGGATTGATTGGCTTGAGTTTCTCGTGGTCACACCAATGAAACTATGTAGACCAGTCACTGCCGTAAATTGTGTTTGTGGAGATTCTGATGGCCCTGCTGGTGTGTGATTTGCTTGCTCTTGATGAATTCCTGTCTTTTTAATGATTTTGATGATAGTAGCCACCATTGAAGATGCATTTTGCTGGTGTTTGGGTGGAATTTGGTTCATCTTTGTTGTTATGTTAAGGCAAGCCAAGCAGTGCTACATAAAAACACAAACAACGTTTCGAAAATTATCAATTTTCGTCTTCAGGTTAGCAATAAAATTAAAGCATAGCAAAAGTCGCTAAATCAACCTATATTAAAAGCATAAAACAGTCATTTAAAATGGATAAAACCACCAATTTCTCACCTCAAAAGAGGCAGAAATGGTAGCCGAAAAGCAACGACCCACCTGCTCCATTGGGAAGCCACGTCGCAGGCAAGGTGTATGCAAATCGGGGTCACGTGTTTCAAAGGTGCGATGCATTCGTTATGTGGGTTTTACAATATGCCTGGCAAAAGAATCGAGTTTAAGTGTTTTAATTACAGGAAAATATTTAGAAATTTATGATCTGGCACTAAGTGGTTATGTACAGGTAGTGTATGTGTATGGATGACAAGCATTACTAGATTAATGCGTGCCCTAGTGTATTTTTCTCGAAACAAGATTTGGACCTTGTCCAAGTTGGGAGTGTGGCCTGTTGCATATTTGTCTGGAGAATTCCCTTTTGAAAGGCAGTGTTGCACTAAAGAATTTGATTCAACTTTTAATTTGAAGTTTGCTTTATGGGATGCCATACATTCCTCAAGTTTTTGAAAGGATGGCCCTACATATGTAGCAGTACAGGTTGGCTCCATACAGGGAATTCGATAAACAGTATTCGTGTGGAAAGCATGTCGTCTGATTTACTGTTGTTTTTATTTTCATGGTGCATGGTCAGCTACTTAATATTTTGGGGGCTGTTTGAAACAAGTCAGATGTTATTGATGTTAAGTTTCTTCTTAAGGACTTCAGAGATGCCTTTGAAGTAAGACAGAGCAATGAAACTCGTAGGGGGGAGGGGGGCATTTTGGGGGTCAAAGCTTTTGAAATTAATTTGTTAACGTAGCCGAGTGGGAACCCATTCTCAACATACTTTTGCAAGATGTAATGAATTTCATGCTGCAATAAGTCAGCATTACTGGTGTGTGAGACAACACGTTTAACTTCATTTATTAATACATTACTTTTGTAGGGAGCATCAACATAGGAGTTGTAAAGCAGGGTGCGAGTCGACTGCATACTTTTTCTGAAGTGCGTGAATTCGATTAGGCTATTATCGTTAATAATGACATTTACATCTAAAAATGGGATGGCATTGTTTTTAGAGGACTTCATAGTGTAATTGAGTGATTTAGTGAAGCTGTTGAGAAAATCAAGGATTAATAACTTAAGTTGTGTTGGTAGAAGTGACATAGTCCTGAATGCAGTCGACAATAAATTGGTTGAAAAATTTCCACAAATTAAATATTACAAGCGATACATCGACGATAGTTTGCACTTCTACCAACACAACTTAAGTTATTAATCCTTGATTTTCTCAACAGCATCACTAAATCACTCACTTGCACTATGGAGTCCTCTAAAAACAATGCCATCCCATTTTTACATGTAAACGTAATTATTAACGATGATAGCCTAATCGAATTCACGCACTTCAGAAAAAGTATGCAGTCGACTCGCACCCTGCATTACAACTCCTATGTTGATGCCCACTACAAAAGTAATGTAGTAATATATGAAGTTAAACGTGTTGTCTCATACAGCAGTAATGCTGACTTATTGCAGCATGAATTTCATTACATCTTGCAAAAGTATGTTGAGAATAGGTTCCCACTCGGGTACGTTACAAATTAATTTCAAAAGCTTTAACCCCCAAAACGCCCCCCTCTCCCCTACGAGTTTCATTGATCTGCCTTACTTCAAAGGCATCTCTGAAGTCCTTAAGAAGAAACTTACCATCAATAACAACCGACTTGTCTCAAACAGCCACCAACATATTAAGCAACTGACCATCCACCATGAAAATAAAAACAATAACAAATCAGACGACATGCTTTCCACAGGCAATACTGTTTATCGAATTCACTGTACGGAGCCAACCTGTACTGCTACATATGTAGGACAATCCTTTCAAAAACTTAAGGAACGTATGGCATTCCATAAATCAAACTTCAAATTAAAAGTCGAATCAAATTCTTTAGTGCAACACTGCCTTTCAACAGGCAAGTCGCCAGACAAATACGCAACAGGCCACACCCCCGACTTGGACAAGGTCCAAATCTTGTTTCGAGAAAATATACCAGGGCACGCATTAACCTAGAAACGCTTGTCATTCATACACATACACCACCTGTACATAACCACTTATTGCCAGATAATAATTTTCTAAAAGAATATTTTCCTGTAATTAAAGCACTTAACCTCGACTCATTTGCCAGGCATATTGTAAAATCCACCTAACGAATGCATCACACCTTTGAAACATGTGACCCCGATTTGCATACACCCTGCCTGCGACGTGGCATCCCAACGGAGCAGGTGGGTCATTGCTTTTTGGCTGCCATTTCTGCGTCTTTTGAGGGAAGAAATTGGTGGTATTTATCCGTTTTAAATGACTGTTTTATGCTTTTAATACAGGTTGACTTAGTGACTTTTGCCTTGCTTTAATTTTATTGCTAACCTGAAAACGAAAATTGATAATTTTCGAAACGTTGTTTGTGTTTTTATGTAGCACTGCTTGGTTTGCCTTAACATAATCTATTACCGTGCTTTTTCCTCCATTCGTCTTTGTTGTGACAGAAGATCCAGTTGTTGAGGAAGGCTTATTGGAATGTCGACTAGAAGGCTTAGAAGTTCAGGGAACCATGCTGCTGAGGTCCCGTTTGGGGCAAACAGAAGGAATAGTTCTTGAGACTGGGTTATATTCATCCAGGACCTGTGGAACAGTTAAAATGGTGGAAACAGGTACGTGTAGGGATTCTCCAAGGAAAGGACAGTGTGTCTACTGCCATGGCTTGGTACTGGACTGACGAAGTAGGAAAGTATGGCATTGTCCCTCGTGGCGAATAGTTCTCTCATTGGAGTGTCCCAAACGTTCAAGAGATATTCGCAGATGAATATCTTGAGGGTCCATTCTGTTTCAGGGAAAAAGAGAGTCTACAATTACATTCCTGTTGCCTGGGATGTGGAGTGGCAGAATGGTTGTGTTGAATTTCATGCAGAGTTTGAAGATTGCCTTGGTTATATCATAGAGTTTGTGAGACCTCGTTTCTCCCTCTTTCCGGATATAAGCCACTGCCGTTGTGTTGTCCGCTTGGACTTGGACAGCTTTCCCTTTGATTAGGTGTTGGAAGTGAAGAAGGGTCCTGCTTTCAGCTCCAGAACGTTCATGTAGTCTTGGTCTTGTTGCGACAGAGGCTGGAGGTTTTGTGATGGGCTACGTGTGCTCCCCAGCCCTCCAGAGAGGCATTGGTTAGGAGTAGGAAGTCTGGTAGTGGTTCGTGGAGTGGAACTGATTGAATTAAGAGTCGGAATGGTTGACCACCAAATAAGGGTTTCAATTGGAAAATCGGAGCTTGTTGGTGACATTTGATCCTGGTTCGACTGGGTTTCCCATTTGTCGATGTAGTATTGGTAGAACGGTCTCGTCATCCATCTTCTGCCAATTAGGGAGCTTAATTCCCTGAGAGAGTGGAAGACTTGTTGGCAAAAATTACGAGTGTGGAGAGAGAAGTCTTCTATCCTGTCTGGTGAAGACATCACTGTTGCAGATATTAGGTTGAAACAAACTCCTAGAAAAATGAAGCTTTGGGCTGGAGTTACACGAGATTTTGGTAGGTTCACTCGGAAGCTCAAGTTGTTGAGGAGGCTGATCATTTCGTCTCGATTGAAGTTTACTTGAAGGAGGTCCTGGTTGTTCAACACTCAATCGTCCAAGTAGGCGCTTGCTTCTATTTGATGTTGATGTAATTTGGCATGAAATAGTTGAGAGTTAAATTGAAAATTCTACCTGTTGCATTCAGTCCGAATGGTAGGCATTGGAATTCATAGACCTTGTTGTTGTACAGGAAACGAAAGAGATGGAAGACAGACAAATGGAGGGGTACATGGAGGTATGTAGGCATCGTCCAGGTCTATGGAGATTGGTTAATGGCTTTTTTAGTGATTGACGAATTGAGTCCAGTGTTTCCATTTTGAAATGGTCGTGTGCCATGAATTGGTTGAGTATTTTGAGGTTGAAGATTAGGCAGTCTCCTCCCGACTTCTTAGGACGGAGGAAGATGGAGCTGTAAAAACCTGGACCTGGGTGACGGCACTCTTGAATTGTGTTTATTTTCAAGAGGTCTTGAATTTCCAGTGTTATTTTTGGACAAGGGTGTGGTGCGAAGTCCCAAAGAGGGATATTGGCCAGAGGTGGCTTGGTTGTGAAAACTGGACAAAAACCGTCTTGAATTGTTGAGAGATTCAGTTGATTGGATGTCAGGTCATTCCAAGCCGGCAAGAAGTGACGTATGAAAGCACCTACTGGAAACATAGAGGGGTATATGGCATCACTGTCCTCTCGTGATGAACACTTCCCTCCTGCTGAAGAGTAGCCACTGCATCCATCGGGAGTGGTGCTTCTTCCGAATTGACCTTTCGTTTTGTTGAAAGGGCGAGAACGTGGCAGGTTTGGACGAAAGGACTGGTTGGGACGAAAGGACTGGTTGTTATTGCTTTCGTTACGACGATTGTTGTTGGAAGGATGCGAATGGTGTCGTGACTAGTTGTCGCCGTTGCCTTGTTTCCGATGTGGATTGTTTTGCTCAAAAGTGGATTTCAAGAGGTTGTGGGGTTTTGGTTTCCTAGACATGTCAAAAAGTGGCGCTAGGAATGGAATTAATCCACGAAACAGTGTGTCCATTTCGAGCAAGAGAACATTGTTAAAAAGTGCACATACTAGCCAATTGAGCGAATGGTATGAAACAAAGCATGCCTTCTGAAATAATTAAGAAACTGATGTGGATAAATGCATTACTTGGTCAGGCATTGGATTCGACTAAAGCTTTTACACAAAGCATTAACGGCTGCGTTCAGTACGTAGGCCTGGGAAGCGGCACGTAGGCCGAGACGGAGGCATTTTTCATTGTCGAAAAGTATGTGCATTGGGATTTTAGCTCTTTTCGGTAAAGGCAGAGCTGTTCCAAAATCTAGTTTAACGTCGGTGATCAAAAATTCAGATTGAGCGTAGGTATCGAAGGTTTTGATGTTCGTTGCACCATCGCCGTAACCTTTGAAGAATTCCAACTCCTGTCCAGGTTTGGTGGGGGCGGTTATTTATGGAGTTCTAGTGGCTCTCCCTTCCCCAGGATGGTACCACCATTGCGAAGAAAACAGGTCAAAACTGTCGCATATTGTCCCGAGAAGAGAAGGCGGTTTGGTATTTCAATGACGTAGACCAAATCCAAAACCTGTGTAAGAATCCTGCGTATTACAGGAGCATCAGAAGAATGAGACGGTTCATAGAGAAAGAAGTCTGGTACAGTTTCCTCTACTACTTTTAGAAGCTCAGTTAATGAGGTGGTTCAAAAATCATTGGCAACCGGTTCGTCGGGGAAATGAATGCGTCGATCCGGAAGCTTGCCAGAGACTGCAGTGAGAGTTGTGACAAAAGCAGCCAATTCATAGTGGTTGTTGTAGAACGGACACAGAATCAAAATACTTGTCGTCATCCTGTGGGTTTGTAGGGGGATGAGACGAAAAGACGGTAGCAGGAACATGAAGTGATTGAGCAAAGAAGAGCGTCGTAGGCAGCTTTAGACGAAAGGCGGTGTTGTTTCATGACTAGAGGACGAAACTAGAGGATGTTGTTTTTACTTTCGGGAGCATTAACCCAAACTGGTTATCTGCACAACGATGATGATAAGAGGGACAGTTTCGCTTGAGAAAGTCAAGCGGGAAAAAAAGGGGTCAAAGGGTTTTAGCAGCGTTAACCGCACCCGGTCATCTGCCCGAAGCAGCCCTAAGGAACTAAGTGGAAAACCCGATAAGTTACAATTACAGTCTAACAATTGGGTTCAACAATGTGTAACCATTTTGGGCAATGTGAGGCTGAATTGTTACTAAACCACTAACAACGCAGGACAATTGGTGTATGACCATTTCACCGAATACCATTTTGCCGATTCCCGTTTAGCTGAATCTGTGGATTTATTTTTGGCGAAAGGGTAATTCTTGTTTTGCCGAATCACATTTTGCCGAAGAAATTTTTTTATAAACGTAAACGATAGCAGTAGAAAAGAAAGACATGCAAAGCAAAAGTTTCGGGGAGGGAACAAAGCCAAATCTTGATGAATAATACTAAACTGACTCCAAAACAATCACCCGAAGCCCCACCGATATCGCTGATCGGTAGGGCTTCGGCTGAATGTTTTGGAGTAAGCTAAACAGACGCCTCCAAGATTTGCCTCTGAAAAAAATGCGACTACTACTGCCAAAATTTTTTACAATGGTAGACGGACATTTACGCGACGGATACTTATGCGATTTGCATTATCACTGAAAATACAAAGTTTACAGTTTATTTTATTTGAAATTATTTTATTTTGTGCAATGAAACCCTTGAAATAAGTGATTTTAGCATATATACTGAAGGTTTAATGAGCTTTAATAAGGAGTCATGTTAGTGAAATATTTGAAAATGATAGCATATAATTAACAGACGTGCTTGGGGAAGTACGGGGTTGGGGGAGAAAATGGAAACATTCAGCTATGTTTCCTTTACAATCCAGAAACAGGAAATTAACGGAATTCCATGGGGGACAAGCGCACGTCTGCACGAAAAAAAACTGCCGGAAACAAATAAGCTGTTTTGTCGACAAATCTTCGTGTTATTGGTGTTAGGACAGGTGTCTTGGCTCATAGTTCACAGGCAGGGTACGGAGTTACACCAGGAAAAGACTTCTGTAACCTTCTCGATGCCCACAGGTTTTGTTTCTCGTTCATCTCTCTTTGCTTTCCAACAGGAGCACTTCCTATGTGGGTAGGGAGGAGTGGGGTGGGCATCTCTTCAACTTCCAAAATGAGGTGGATGAACATCCGGACACTAGGGCGCGACGAAGGTACACATTTAGACGATATCGGATGAAAGGTCGATAAATGACGATAAACACTCGAAGTGAGCAGATTTCATTTTAACATGTCACCTAAGTACCCGCTCTTTTTCGCATACATGTATAAATGTTTTCTGTCCACACGTTTTGAAAAGTGTGTTTTTTGTCACAAAATTGTCCGTGAATCTCGTGATTAATGGTTTGGTATACATGCGCTTGGTTTGGATTAAAATATTGGATAATATATGTCTGCTAATATGCAAGCTTTGTGTAGTTATGCATTTACTAAAATGTTTGCATCTATATGAATTAATACATAAACGTGGAAAGTCGATCATAAGCGTGGGCAAAGAAAAACACATGCTTGACCCAAAACCCATACATTCCCAAATTACATTTCAGTAATTTTTTTTCCGGTGATGTGATTAGAAACGGCATTCACTTGGTTTGGAGATGGGGATGCTTACCATGTTGTTGCTGGAACCGAGAATTTATTTATTATTTTTTTTTTAATTTGTAAAGTGCATGAAAGTATTATAATCATTAAACAAGGATGCAGTACAATGCATTAGTAATTCGACATGTTGTATGGCAGAATGCAGAAAAATGTGTGTTTGATGTATGCAGTTGTTACGGCAGACATACCAACAGGACACTACTAAAAAATCTTAAAGCGTGGTGTACTGAAGAATATCTATTATGTTGCACATTATATTAAAAAAATTGTCTCGTAACTTTTGCTACTACGATACGACAAATGAGCCAGAATCTTGTGTGCGACGATGCAATCACTGACCAGATAAGTTTTCATCGGAGTTTTTATCAGCATATTGGTTTCTTACAAAAAAACAAACAAATTGAAAGCTTCGTTGTTTTACAGTTTCCCGTTCCCTTTGTTCTTGTTCATCCGACTTTTACGTTTTTAAAATCTTCGAACACCATATTTTCAGCTGCATTTGCAATAATTCAGCAGGTAATTTGGGGGGGGGGAAGTAGGAGAAATATTACGCTGAGGGTACGTGAGATTGACTACTTTAAATTTATTTACACTTTTTAGGTGTATTAACAAAAGTTAATATATTCACACGAAAATCGTAACAAATTCCACATTGAATATATAACTGCAATTTCATGTGGCCAATTTTTGTTAGGTTACTCAACACAAAGTACTTGTTTTACTAGCGTTTTATAGTTAGCTTTATTATTATTAATTGTAATTTTAAATCTGTTGGTAAAACTAATATCGAACCACTAAATCTTGCGTGAGTCTTCCTATTACGGAAAAAAAAAATCGGAGAATTGGAGGTCAGGAGGAATATTCCGCCCTTCCCTCCCTGGCCAGTACGCCACTGTAAAAATAGGACATCATTGCTCACTCGTTCAATAAGAAACAACACCAGATAAGCGTAATAAAATACTGTAATATATCGCATCTGGAAAGCAGCGAGGCTATGCGCGCCTAACATGCAATGTAGCATCCATATACCACCATAAAAATTCGTTGTACCATCCAGATTACCGCCAAAGGTAAGTGACGACTCACTTTTGTATTGTACTTCGCGATAAGAGAGGATGCCATCTCAATGTCTACGCACAGTCTCTAACCGACCACATTTGAAGAGCTGACTTGTCGAGATGCGCAGTTACACGCCGCAATTTTTCTTATGAGTGCACACCTTTACGATGACATTTGGCTGACGTCATTCACAGATCGTATACTCGATCGTACACAGATCGTTTTTAGCTGAAAGACCTTGTTAGAGATTATTATACTTCAAACGTCTTATGTATATTCTGCGGAGCATAATACCTTTTTTACTTGCGCACTGCAAGTGACCACCCACATACTTGAATTTCTTTGGATCAGAATTGAACAAATGTGGCTGGTTTTTGAGGAGATATCTCTGACGTAAATCGTGTCCACCCGTTTTTTGGTCACAACCGTATTAATTTGACGTGTGACACGTCGAATTAAAAATGGGACAAACAAAGCAAATTATTCTTCAATTTTAACGAAATTTAAACTGTGGCCGGCCTACCAACTTTCTGCTTTTATCCGACTTT
>JAHWFP010123557.1:608-39351 GCA_023313725.1 Lithobius niger | reverse complement strand
AGGAATTACATATTTCGTTTGACCTCCAGACTCATTAAAAAAAGTATGAACTCCCACCTTCTATTTTGTTATTTACTGATAGAAAGAACACCGTAAGTGTGTTGGTTATGCAGTTAAAAAAGAGTTATGTATATTACACTACAGAACAATGCAGTATCTGAAACCTTACGGGAAAGCTTGTTTGTGTTCCTGTCTTGTCTTGAATTCGGTACAGTCATAGTTACCTTAAACTTCAAAGAGTTCGTTTTTGTTTTGTTTTAATAACGAATGTAGAATTTTTTTGCAAAAAAGTACATAAAAATGTCAACCTGCGTTCGGTGTAGCCATGATGCACTGAAGTACACAGCCTGGTGCATCATGGCTACACTGAAAATTTTAAAAATAAATTTTAAAAAATTTCAATATATTTTACTATTGGAAATCAAGACACGACACGTAAGTGTGTCACCCGCAAAGATGATAAACGATAACACCTATCCAGATAAAATACATATGAGCATGGCGACCACTAGATACGTTGTAACTTTACAGCTAAGGTAGTTTGGCTGTTTTCAGCTATCTGAGCGTAAATAATAATGCAACAGAAAAGGCTGAAACTTGTTTAATCCGAAGACTTTGGTCGCCTGACAACGTAAAAGTCACTGTTAGTGACATAGCTTAACGTTTTCTTGTTGAAAAAACGACGTGAATAAGGTTACTATTTGCTTAATCAAGACACACGCTAGTGTGTCGCCTGCCAAGATGAAAACGATAACACCTATCCACATAAAATATATATACTCCAGTCAAAATAGGACCTAAGGTGGAATAAAATCCCAAAGTCTTGAAACTTTCTAAGGCTGTTCGGGGAGGTCTAGTAATGACTATATCAAAAGTCCTGATGATTTGGATGTGTGCTGGCTTCCTTAGAGTATAAAATACCCCAAAATAAGTGACTTTTTATTAGTTTTCCATAAATATCTCAGAATACCTTCGGAATATCTTCGGTCCTACCCAAAAAATGTTCCCTACAATAATTAAAGAGGAAAAAAAAATTACCACAAATATAAATCTATTGATTTTTTCTAGCACCAGTAGTTTACAAGATATTCAAGTTCGAAAACTGAGAAATCATAGAAATTGACAGACATCTGCTATACGTGGTATGTAGTACAAAGATCACGTGAATACACCCTAACCTCATTTAATTTACTACACGATCATATAACACCAAACACTTATTTACTGCTATGCATATTTATTTACTACATATGCAGTTACTACATATAGCATTGTAACATCAAATACGTATACAATAACATCAATTAAATTCGAGGTCAACGTCCTCCTCCTGAAGGTTATCGTCCTCAACAGTTTGTGTCAGGCTTTTCAAACAGTTAGCGTGGCAGTTGTGGCAGATAGCACTCAGCTTATTTTCCTGCACTCACAGTTGATTCCACAACATGTGGTGCATCTGCAAAATATGAGGTTGAGACAGCCTCAGGGGCTTCTTTGATTGCAGTAGGCACAAGATTGCCAAGATTGCACAAGACTGCCGAGGCTCCTAACCCCAAAGTGCAGCTAGATGGTAACACATTAATTCCATAGTAGCAATTGGCGAAAACACAAAATGAGTATTGCATAGCTGCCCCTTCTGTGGGAGGAGTGATAGTAACTCCGACTTCATATTGGTGGCAGACTTTCTAAAAGCATGGTGCCTATGCAAGTTGAGGGACGTTGCAGTAGGAGGAGCTCTATACAGAGTCAAGAAAAACCTGTTATCTGCCACCGCTACCTGTTGATACTTGGAAGTTGAGAGGTTGAACTCATCAGCTACTGAGCATACTGCCTCACATTGTAAAAGCAGGAATCTTATGTCTTGTCGCACCCTGTGACTGCATGAACAATTAATACGACATCTTTGAGACCCTTCTGTTGTCAAGATGAAGAAAATAACTTGTGTTCCTACCTTTCTACGACCAGGCTTATCATTTCGGTATGTCGCTGCAAGAGCTATAAGAAGAAATATAGATCTACATCTTCTCCAACAATGGTTACATTTTCATTGTCACTCGCTTTGGTGATGGCGCTCCTGACAAGTAACAGCATCATTAGGTCTTTGAAAGCATTGTACTCTTCTACCATTTAGTTTGTAGGAAATCATATGTTTATTAGATTGAAATGGATGTAGTGGAGGTAGGACACAGATATTTCTTGAGTCTGAAGAGAGCTCCTCCTACTAAACGTCTCTCAACTTGCATAGGCACCATTCTGGATGGGAAATAAGCTAGCTGCACTTTGCGGTTGGGAGCATAGGCAGAATGGTAATCTAGTGCCTACTGCAACCAAAGGTGCTGTTTCCCCTGAAGCTGTCCTCGACCTCATATTTAACAGATTCACAACAGGTCGTGGAAACAAGTGTGGGTGCAAGAAAATAGGCGTGAGTTGCACTACTATATCTGCCACAACTGCCACGGTCACTGTTTGAATAGCCTGACACCAATTGAGGACGATAAACTTCAGGAGGATGCTGAATTCGACTTGATTTGATGTTATCGTACATGTATTTAATGTTACGAATCGATGTTATACGTAGTAACCCAATGTTGTAAATGAATATTTAGAGTGAATAAATGTTTGATGTTATATGATTGGTATAGTAACTTAAATGACGTTAGGGTGCATGCACCTCAGCTACGCACATCGCGTTTAGAAGATATCTGTCAATTTTTTTTATTTCTCAATTTTCGAACTCGAATATCTCGTAAACTACTGGTGATAGAGAAAAATTGAATAGAATCAAGTTTGTGGTAAACTTTTGTCCTCTTTAACTTTTGTGGGAAACATTTTTTTGGTAAGACCCACAGATTCCGAGATATTAACGGAAAACTAATAAAAAGTTACTTATTTTGGTGAGTTATGTGGTTTAGAGAAGCCAGCTCACCTGAAAATCATCAGGATTTTTGATACAGTCATTACTAGACCTTCCCGAAAATCCTTAGTAAGTTTCAAGACTTTAGGGTTTTATTTCACCATTTGCCAAATTTGAGCCTTAGTTGACTGTACTAATATGAGCATGGCGACCACTAGACACGTTGTGTCTTTACAGCTAAGGTTATTTGGCTGTTTTCAGGCATGTTAGGAAAAATAACAATGTGACAGAAAGGGCTGAAACTTGTTTAATCGGGAGACTTTGGTCGCCTACAATATAAAAGTCACCGTTAGTGACACAGCTTAACGTTTTCTTGTTGAAAAAACGCCGTAAATAACGTTGATATTTGCTTAACTACTACTGGCTACTAGTAACGCTTTTTTGAGTCACGAAAATAAATTCTTCCATTCGGTGAATAAAGCTGGATCTTAGCTCATTTTATAGTTATTGCTACGGAGATTTACCCTTTTCATATGAACCTTTCTAATTTGTCAAGTGGTTCAAGGATTAGGGAGCTCCAAATGACCAAATTGATCGTTTTACATTGTTTTAAACATTGTTATTATGTAACAATGCTAAACTGAACATTAAATAAATCTGTGCGGTTGCAAGGAGATAAGTGTAATACTAATAAAAATGTTAATCATATGAAAAAAGGTGACTGCTGTCCTCCAAAGCTAACAAAAGACAAAAAATTAAAGAAAAATGGACCAAAAAACTATGTCGGTGTTTCCATCTCATAATTGCTAAGAAAGAACAAATGAATTTTATAAAGTTGGACCAAAAATATCTAATATCTACCTCAAAACAAAACTTGTTAAGGATTCCTGCCAAGCTTTTCGGCCATGTAAAGTCGTGATATCAAACGCCAAGCTCTTTTGCCAAGCTAATCCCACCAATGAAGACTTCAAACGTAAATAGAAATAATTGAAAATTGCGCAACTTACTGCGATATTTTCAACTATTTCATTTAACGTTGAAGTCTTAGTCGATGGGATTAGCTTGGCGAAAGAGCTTGGCGTTTGATATCACGACTTCACACGGTCGAAAAGCTTGACGGGCATTTTCAACAAGTTTTGTTTTGGGGTAGATTACTAACTACTAGCTGCTACTACTAACGTTTTTTTTTGTATAACGAAAATAAATTCCTCCGTGCTTTGAATAAAGCTGGTTCTTAACTCATCTCACAGGTAATGCTCTGGAGATGTGCCCCTTTCATAAGGCCTTTTCTAATTGGTCAAGTGGTTCAGGGATTATGGAGATCTAAACGACCAAATTGATTGTTTTACTTTGTTTTAAATATTGTTATTATGCAACAATGCCAATTAACAAACGCCAGCTAGCTGCAAGATGTAGACTGAAGAAAATTGGTTTTGGTCTACGTATAGGTATTTTCGTTTGTACAAGCAATTCTTTGAGCAATGTTTCAAAACAATGCCAATCAGCAAATAATGATCTACCCCAAAACAAAACCTGTTAAGGATTCCCACCAAGATTTTCGGCCGTGTGAAGTCGTGATATCAAACGCCAAGCTCTTTCGCCAAGCTAATCCCACCAATTAAGAGTCCGAAGGTCAAATGAAATATATGAAAATTGCTTACTGCAATTAACGCAATTAACGTGAAATCCATTTTTTTTCTTAGTAATTATGACGTGGAAACAAAAATCTAGTTTTCTGGTCCATTTCCTTTTTTTTTTTGTTGGCTTTCGTTACATTTTGAGCACATTAATCACCTTATTCATATGATCAGTATATCTTTGTACTGCAATGACTCATTACAAATGCACGGATTTATTTAATGTTCAGTTTGGCATTGTTGCATAATAACAATGTTTAAAACAATCAATTTGGTCGTTTGGAGCTCCCTAACCCCTGAACTACTTCACCAATTAGAAAGGTCCATATGAAAAGGGCACATCTACAGAGCAATACCTTTAAAATAAGCTAAGAACCAGTTTTATTTACCGCATGGAAGAATTTATTTTCGTGATACCAAAACAGGCATTAGTAGTACGTAGTAAGTACTTAGGCAAATATCAACGTTATTCACGTCGTCTTTTCAAGAAGAAATCGGTAAGCTGGGTCCTTAATAGTGAATTTTATGTTGTCAGGCGACCAAAGTCTTCTGATTAAACAAGTTTCAGCCTTTTCTGTCGCATCGTTATTTAGCTCCGATAGCTGAAAACAGCCAACTACCTTTGCTGTAAAGACACAACGTGTCTAGTGCGGTCGCCATGCTCATATAATATTATCTGGATGTTATCATTTTATCTTGACAGGCGACACACTAGCGTGTGTCTTGATAATCACCAACACCAGTAAACTGAACAATAAATAAAATAGTGCGTTTGCAAGGAGATACTGCAGTACTAATACGAAATACTAGTCATATGAAAAAAGGTGACAGCTGTTCTCAAATTGTAACGAAGGCTATTAAAAAAAGAAATGGACCAGAACACTAGATTAGTGTTTCCATCTCATAAATACTAAAAAAAGATGGATTTCATCAACTTGGGGCAAAAAAAGCTGATGTCTACCACAAAACAAAACTTGTTAAGGATTCCCGCCAAGCTTTTCGGCCGTGTGAAGTCATGATATCAAACGCCAAGCTCTTTCGCCAAGCAATTCCCACCGAACGTTAAATGAAAGAATTGAAAATTTCGCTGAAAGCAATTTTCATCTATTTCATTAAACCTTTGAACTATTACTCGGTGGGATAGTTTGGGGAAAGGGCCTGGCGTTTGATATCACGACTTCAAACTGCCAAAAAGCTTGGCAGGAATCCTCAACAAGTTTTGTTTTGGGTAGATTTGAAACTACTTCAAATTATGAAATGTGTGCCCCATACCAAGATATTTTCAGCGAAACAGGAATTCCCGTTTCGCCGTATTTTAATCAAGGTCTAATATTTGGCAAACAGGGTGAAGTTTTCGACGAAACAGGATTCAACGAAACAGGAATTGGCGCAATGGGGATCCAGCGGACATTTATTTTGATCATAGATGGCAAGTTCCAAACGTTCACGCAAGTAGCATTACAAATGATTGCAATATTTGTAGGTAAAACCTCCCTAAACGTCAAAAAGTAAACGGCACATATTTGAGTCAAATGCGAACTAATGTCCAATTTCAAGCATATCAGGCGCATAAATTATTTTATCTGAGTGGAATTAGCTTATAGTAGTAGTAATAAGTGATAATTAGCACAAAATCAACGATGTCTAGATGCCTTTTTCGTCATTAAATATTTTATGCAAAGCTCTGAAACAGGACTTTCTTATGTCTACTCGGTAAATCCCGTTGATGTGTGCAATTTTCAAAGCTTTCTGTTGCATTAATTTTAGTATTCAACACGAGAACACGCCGTCTTTAACGTGTATGGTAATAGAAGCAGTAGCTAACCTTCATTCAAACTCTGATGTTGACTTAAACAATAACACTTATCAGACGCCGACAGTCTGAGGCCATTGAAAGCCACTATTCAGAACATGTGGGGCGAGGCACCAGCGAGCTTCCAAATTATAAATTGAAATTCGAGTTAAATTAGAACTTGTTCGACTTCATTTTCCAACTTGCATTCTTAGCCCGACTATACTATACAGATCACTGCTGCCTGGTACACAATATTATTTTTCTCTTCCCTCTTTTCCCCTGTGATGAGTGCAAAGGCTCAACAAGAGGAAAAGCCGACATCATCAACCCCGCTGACAGGGTCAATTACAAACTAGGGAGGGAGAAGCGCTTCGTCGTGCGTTCGTCTGCAATAGCAAATAACTAGCACTAAAAGTGAATGAACATGTTCTATGTTTTTTTTTGGGGGGAGGGGGGTAAAGCAAAACTGGCAAGAATTTAGTTTCGAGCTGGGGCTGTAAAAAAAACCTTGACACACAATAGGGTATTTTATTATTCTTCATTAAGCAATAAACTGTTCGTGAATGGTCTATATTCCTGTCCAACCAAATTATAAGTCTAAAACAGAGCACTAAAAACACGGACGTGACTATAATATTTTCAAGTCTACATATTTAATTGAGCAAGAAAATGTACGTTAAAGGTGTACTTCTTGTCCGAACTAATTATTAACACTAAGTATATGCAGGGCCATAGCCAGGAATTTTTCTATACCCCTGCACCAGAATTAAAATTATGACAGTCTCTCACCAACCAAAAAACAAAAAGTAGGTCCCTGTTAAGCAGAATTTTATTTTTTTGGTTTTTTTTAAACACTTTTTTTTATAAGGCGTAATGTATCCAGACCCGAGGTCGAAAACTGTTTCACAACTGTGACGCCGATCAGGACGGTGCATCTGGCAGTACGATTTTTTTATTTTTTTTTTGTAATTTAATACAGTTAAGAAAAGTATCGTGTATGTGTTTCTTTAACATAACTAGTTTTATTTGCCTATTGCTTTTGTGTATCAATTGATAAATTGATATTTTTGTGGTTTTATTATTCTTTTACATCAGTCAGTTTTTTTTAGCTTTGATGGACGCCCTCGAGTAGCGAATTATGTAAATTACTGGACCTTAAACATAATAATAAACAATTATTTTAACGGAATAATTGACGTATTTTTTTTATTAACAGTCAGCACGATTTGTTTTTATTTATTTATTTCTATACAGCCTACATGATCAATAGGGTTTGACATCTTAAATCCGCTCTACACTAACTAGTTACAGACTACGAATCGTAACTCGGTTCCTGAAGCTGGCATTTTCGAAATAAATAAATTAGTCATTTTATCATCTCGGGCTTAAAAATTTGTTTCAGTTTTTAACCACATTTTCATAATAGTTCGGAGTTTTTTCTGTTTCGTTTTACTTTGTCCTTTTGGAATTTTATGAGTTTTTGCAGGAAGTTGAAAACATGTTACTTCAATAGAAACCTAAACTACTTTCCTAAGTTACCTAAGACTTTGTAAATTTCCTTGGCCTAAAAACAAAGCCTCCACACGTGCGGGGGTTGCGCTGGTACTGGCTACGGCCCTGAATACATGGATGTGACTAATATTTTCATGTCTAAATTTAAACTGAGCATGAAAGGGGACGTGAATTGTGTATGATCCTGTCCAAACGATTTATAACACTAAAAATTCAGGACGTGACCCTAGTATTTTCATGTGTAAAATTTAAACTAAATTTTCGTGATCGATGTAAGCACAGATGTCATGTTTATGGGGGAAGGGGGTTGAATTTTTGATCGACAAATTATCGATGACCGTACTGTCATTTACAAGATCCTGGGAAAACATCTTTGACTCCCTTATCAAGATTCTGGAGAGAAATCTCTCCATCCATCCCCCTCCCCTACCGAATATACACAGAAAATCATTAGTCCTCATAGTGTTTTTTTACTTTAACTGGAATGTAGACCATTCACTTTCAGACTCTTCCTAATTAAATTTACACGTGAAAATACTAGTCATGTCCGTCATGTTTATAGTTGTTTTGGATAGGAATGTAGAGCATTCACGTTCATCTTCTTACTCAATTTTACAAGCTGGAAGTTCATTGTTTGACCAGGAAAAGTGTATAATCAGGTCGCACGTTAAGCTTCGCCCCCAAATCACGTGACCAGTCAACCGCGAGACGTGAAAGGAAGGGAGCCACTGCGTTTTCTCTTACCTCGTCTGAGCTCGAGTTTCTTCTGCGCGGAACATTAAAAGTTCTGCTACAGTCCTTTCCGTTTTTGAACACTTCAGCAATAAAGTGTTGTCATTAAAACAGCACCTCACCATATTAAATAAACTTATTAAAATTAAAATTAAATAAGAGTTTTGAAAAGTTACAATGCACCCAGAGGGAAAAAACTGTTGATCGCTGCCACAAAGCATAATCATACAAAAACCCCATAAGATAGGGTTTTCGCAAAATAAAGTCTTCGCATCAAGTTTTCACAAAATAAAAGTAGTGATATTGGACTGCCAAAAAGTGTGATATCGTAGAAAAATCAGCCAGTTGAAGCCAGAGCCCAAATATCAAAATATTTCAAGACTAAACAAGGAAGACTAATGTAAGGCTAAACAGTCGACTACTTTCTTTGGAAAATTGTTCAGCTTTCTTCAGTCACGTCAACTACTTTCCATTCATTACCGTACTGATGAAACATGTATAATTTTTCAAGATTTTCCACCACTTTTCCAGACATGGAATTTTATTATTACTTTCAATAACATTTTCAGGTTTTGCCAGGAGTCACACGATGTAGACCTGTGCTAAACACAGTAAGACGATGACTTTTTAAACATTTACCACTAATGTCGTTAGCCAAGTAGAAAGCACCAATCATTAGCTGATCTATCGTGCACAAAAGTAAAAATGGTAAAAACATTTCACTACAGCAATAAGGTTTTACGTGTACTAAACAGTACAGCAACACTGCAGTGTCTTAAACCTTATAAGAAAGTTTATTGGTGTTTCTTTCTGTTTTGACTTCCGATCACTTAAACTTACATTAAGCATCAAACGAGGTCGTTTTTGTTTATTAATTTAAACTCAGATGCCTGAAATAGCTACACTGCCTTAGCTGTTAACGATGCAAGTGTCTAGTGGTCTCATGCTCGTGCATTTTTTATCTGGATAGGACGGACATTAATGTTATCGTTGAATCTTGGTGCGCAACACACAAGCGTGTGTCTTATTAGCACGAAATCAACGATGTTGAGTTACCGTTTTCGTATTGAAATACTTTGTGCGCAGGTCTGTTTTCTGTTTTATTTTCGTAAACCCCACACTTTCCAAGCTGCCTGTCTCATTATTATTTAATAATAAATACAAAAAAACACCGATTTAAAAAGGCGCTATCACCGATGAAAGTCAAGGCCTGGAGTGGCAGCTCTGGGGCCCAAGTGCCATGACGTTTTGAATGGCCTCCATATACAGTGGGGGGGGGGATTATGCGAGCTCATAATGGACTGGTCAATATTTATGGCCGGGGAGGTGGTGTAGGAAATAAAAATGTTACCACGAAACTTCTTCCTCCCCTTTAAAACCCAGATAAAATCTTGACCTCTCCACTCAAGGTTCAAGAATAATGTGGCCCCCCCCCCCCCCAGAAAAAAAGGACTTTTCATATCCCTGTTGAGGCTGTCTGCAGTTGAAGTCCTGCAGCCAAATTAAGTAGTAGCAGACATGTTACCACTAATAGTAAGGAAATCGTGCCTCGTGACAAGATTGAGTTAAAATGTTCTATAAAACGCCGATGTTCCTTACACTCATCTTGCGACGAGTTTGCATATGAAATAATCAGGGAAGATACCACATTTTAAGACAACCAGGAAATTGGAACGAGAAAAAATTTATCTCCAACACTAATTTGACTTGTAACTATAAAATCTGAAAAGGCCTTCTTACGATCTATGGGAGGGCCTATGTGCCATTGGCACCCTGGCACTACGACCAATCCAGGCCTGAAGTCTACAGAGTCTGGCTACATCTAGCGCTATCTAGTCTTTAAAGTCGGATTACCGAATTACCATGAATGGAGAGGATACCCGAACTCCAAAGATCAAAAATCTCGGGGAAACCATCGTTTCCAACAACGAAAACTTTTTTCTCGGCGTTCGAAGTCCCCTTCTTGCCCCCCGCCCCAACTAAAAGACCTCGATCTTTGAAGAAGCATATCTCCGAAAGTTATGAAGCAATCTGACTAAACTTTTCACCATTTAATAGCCACAAACTGCTGTATAGCTTTATTCCCCCGGAAACACAATGTAAAAATTCCTTCTGGTTCGTCCGCAAGTCATTTGAAAAAGTGGTCAAACTGTGCCGTAGCGCTCGCACTTCCCGTCGTCGTAACTTTCAAACTCTGTACATTTGTATTTACTTTTCACCTTGTTCTTTATAGGCAAAAATCCACCAAACACTAAGTTGTGTTAATAGGAGGGGCTGCCTTTGGTACTTAACCTCACATATATGTGGATTACAGACAAACATTCTAGTGTGATATTTTTTATTTTGTTTGTCGGCCACGAATGCAATGAAAAATGTCCACTACATAAACCTTTAAAATAATTGTCGGCTGATAATTCAAAACTTATTTTAAATGCGTTCTAGCATTTCCACTAAGATAGTTTATTATTACTAAAATTTTTATAATAATCTTTTGCCCCCAGTACTCTACCGAAGCTCGGCAATGTGTTTATTACCAGTTAATTTTGCCGGACCTTAAAATGTGTATAGTTGTTCATTGTCTCCAAAAACTCGACTGTGACCAAGGAAGAAAATCCGAATGCAAACCTCCAGCTTTCCTTCTATTAATTACCAAAGTTTAAACTGTGCATTATCCTTCATCCCCCTCCGTCAATAGTTGCAATACGTAACATCGTAGTTTAATTGCAGTATCAATAAATTAAAACAAGGTCCTTTTCCCACTGTAAATTTCAGTAAAACTCAAACTGGCCCTTGTGTACATATCCCTGTTTCTTCAAACGGCTCTGCACCCAAAGCCTTTGTTAAACCAACTTCTCCCACTTCCCATTGTTCTGCTGGCCCTCAGCCAATCAGAGAGGCGTAGCTATCCTTGACGTCCGCGCTTTGGTCGCCAGAATTCCCCCTCCAGCATAAAAAGCCCCTGCACAGTACAGTCTTTAGCACAACTCACGAAATCTCCAGCTAGGAGGTTGGTCATGCCAGTTGGGAGTGGAGATGTCACGGTCCGATTGTTGCCATGCCGGGCAGAGGTAGTGGTTCGGATGAGTACTAGTTAACTTAAGAAATTTAAACTTTAGGTCCCCCATTCTAAATTTATAGTCTTAAACATTAACTAAATCTTATAGCTTGAATGTATTTATGGTAGTTTCTGGCCTCAGCCTTCCATAATGTAAGAATGGCCCTCTTTCTAAAAGCCAATTTCTTGTTTATTTTAAATTTAATTTTTAAACTAAACTCTTTGACGATCTGATTATCATGCGTGGTGAAACATAACTGTGGACGGTTTGATCCAGTGAAACAAAGCTGCAACGATAAGAAGGTTTGATTAACTCAAGGGTTGAAACAAAACTGGGCAGTTTGATTGCTAGAGACAAAACTGTAAAACTCTTGTGAATAATTGTAACTTGCGAACGCTTTTTACTTTTGTCGGGTTGCTAAAGGGAAAATTTGTTATTCTTTTGTGCCGCTCTTTTAATTGGAGTCTTGAATTTCGACTTCACCTAAATTCAAAGGACGCTTTACTGTAAAAGCAAATTGTGTAAACTAGTATTCTTGAAATGTAACTTGCTTTATATTAGTTTGTTGTTTAAAATAAAAACCAAAGGTTTTTAAAACTCCACAAGACTACTAATGATTTAATAGCGTGACTTGCAAAATGGCATAAATAATATTCGTTTCCAACTCCCCCGTAGCTATTAAATAAATCCACCGTTGGTGGCAGAGCAAACACCAGTTAGTTTATTGATTGAAACCTAATTAAATAGTTAGGACATCGACTCTTCCCTCCCCATGCTGGGACAGTAGCCTATGCTGTGCTTGTTAATGGAAAAGTCATAAACAAACACTGGAATCAATAGTACGGAGAAGCCAGGTCAACCAAAGATGTCGGGGCGTTTCGAGCACCTCAGCCGTCTGCCGTTACAATTTGGTGGCAGCGGTGGGATGAACGGTGCTGTTCCCTTCAAGCATTTCCCCCTGCCATGCTACTAAGCCAAATTCATAGATGGATCCAAGCCACTTCCATCTAAGATGTCTGTGATCCCGCAAAACACGATCACGAAGCAGATGCCCGTACTGCCATCAAAAAACAGTACAAACACCGCCCAGGAGCCCCAACAACTGCCGGTGCCAGGAAGCAACAGTTGCCATGCTTCACCTGAGATGTCACCAGCCCGTGATGTCCCAGACGAATCCGATGCTGTAAGGAGAAGCCGTCCATAAAGGAACCAGGTGATCCAACAACAGCCAACCAGTGGATCTAGTGTGCCCACCATAGTTCCAGTGTAGTGCACCCCAACAGGACGTTCAACTTCATCGCCAGTGCAGGACTTCTTGTTGAACGGAGGAAACCGGAAGGAAAAACTGGCAGCTCAGCGATTGAGTGTAAAACAGGGTAAGTGTACATAAGTTATGCTAGAGGACGCCAAGCCGAGTATTGTATTTAGACACATTTATGTAGTTGATTTATTTAGATACCAGAGTGCTAGCGGTCCTTGAAGTGTGATTTTATGTGCAAAGGTTACTGGATTTGGGCGAGAAGTTTTAACCTCTGCTCAAACTTAACGTTAAAAATTATCATGTGGCTGCATTTAATTTTGGATCATTTATAACAGTTTTATTTTGCTCCACTTTAACATTAAACCTTAAAAAAGTCTCCCGACATGGACCTTGATGATATCATTAAAGATATTCAAAACAAAGACCTAAAAAAGGCTTGTACTAAACTTGTATTAAATGTGAAAGAAGCTAGGCATGAAACAGTCACAATACTGAAAAATGCACTAGAAGAAAATCTTAGTGAGTTAACTGATCTCTATGACGAACTAGGTTCGGCTATAGAAAAAAGAGAAGCATTAATTCTTCAAAAGAAAGAATTATTAGGAAGAGAAGGTGAACTTCTTTTAAAACAAGAAGAATTAAAACTCAGAGCTTTAGAAGTGGCCAAAGCAGAAAAACGCAGAGCCCACGAAATAAATTTAAAGGAAAAAGAGGCTGAATTAAAGGAAAATTATGCCCATCTTGTGGCTCAGTTACTTGAACAAGAAACTAAAGCAAAGGAAAAAGAGGCCGATTTAAAGGAAAAAGAGGCCGAATTATCTGCCCAGCTAGCGGCCCACACTAGGGACCAAGAAACCCAAATTCGTGACAGCGGAAATGCCCACGAGTTACGTCGTTTAAATTTGCAGATAGAATTAGCTAAGCTATATCCTGCAGGTAGTAATGCAAACCTGGCTCAGGCTGGAATTAACGGCTCTCCCCTGGATCCAGGCCCCAATCAGGGCAAGGTTGTTGACGTCGTCAGATTGCTTAATAAGTGGAATCTGAAATCGGAAATAAATAGTTTTCTACGTATTTTCGAAAGGGCTATGACTAGTCAAAGGGCACCAAGTGACCAGTGGACAACAGGTCTACTTCCATTAATGGGGGAAATTCTAGTCCAAATTTGTGATAAATTAACAAATGCACAAATGCAGGATTACGAAGTGGTTAAAGATAAATTACTAGAAAGGTTTGTCCAGACCAAAGAGTCCTTACAAACACAGTTTTGTGCACTCGAAAAGGGACCGGAACAGCAATTCCATGATTTTGCTTTTGAGTAGGAAACTTTGTTTTCCCGTTGGTTGTCTTTAACCAAAATTAACAGTGATTTTGATAGTCTCGTTTATCTCATGCTTTTGGAGCAGTTCTACAAAGTTTGCCCTATGCAACTTAGGAAATGGATTCCTGACCAAATTAAAACTGGGACTTTGGCCGAAGCTGCCAAACTTTGTGACGAGTTCACAACACGGAATAAGCAAATATCTACAGAAGCTGCTTCCCATAATGGTAAGACACAACTAGTATTAATCCAAATAGCCAAGGTTCTAAATCTTCCTCTAACAACAACCATCGTGGTAACAACCGTAACCACAACTCGGCAGCTAAGCCGGCCGGATCTGTCGATGTGAATGCAGACAACCCTGGTGGGATGCTGCCATTAACGATAGTGCTAGTTTAAAAACTAACCCTAATGTAAACCGAGTTAAGCGTTGCTTTATTTGCTATTCCCCCCAGCATTTCCGTAACGAATGCCCGGAAAGAGACTCTAAGATTGAAGAGACAAATGTGTGTTTTAGTGTGGGTCCGAAGTGTGTTAAAATCTAGCACCTTCAGTTTTAAATTAGGAAACCGATCCGTGACTTTCCTTCAAGACACGGCCAGTACTATAAACGTAGTCAGCTGTAAATTGGCCACCCGTTGGCCCCAACTTAGAAAAAAATGTAAAATGCAGATCTAACCCAAGTAGAGAAGTGTTTGAACTTGAACAGGTCAATTTATTTTGAAATTAAAGGATGGGCAACTTTTTAAAACTATGGCCGCAGTTTCTAAGGTGACGAGTAAATTCCCCATTTTGCTTGGCGTGAAAACGATTAATTACTTAAACAGCTTGTGCAAACCCAAAAGTTACTCTAGGCCCGTTGAAAGAAAATCCTCGACGATCGTTCACTCCCCTCATAAAACGGGAGCCCTCAAACACCTAAAAGATGGCAATCATGTTGAAACATTTAACAACCCCCGCAGTGCAAGGGAGTCCGTCTGGTCAGACCAATTAACTGACGTGGCCAAGCAGAACAACCAGATGCGTGGGTTGTGGCAACGTGATAATCATTTACAAGCGAGGAATCAACGTGAGGCCCATAAAAAGGGTAGGAAAGCTACTTGCTCCCGGATACACCCAAGCAAGCCAAACGAAAGTGAAACTCGTTTGTCCGATTTTAGTGATTGGATAAAAACTCGCAATAAGTCTTTCAGTGAACAGACTTGTAGTGTTTCTCGTTAACATAGTGATGCTTTTATTAAATCTGCGACATGTGAAATTAATAGGAAGAATTCCCCCAACCAAACTGTTAACCCTCGTGTAAACAAACAGTAGTGTGTCCGGTAAACCGGAAGTAAACAAAGATGCTTCCCGTGATTATTTTGATTTCTTTCCAGAGTTCTGTAAAGTAAAGTTACCTGAATTTAATTTAAACTTAACTTCAGTATGCCAGTATTTAAAAACTTAAATATAGTTTTTCCAGTTCCTTTTAAAAATAGGACCGATGTTTTATTGTTAAACTCTTGTCGTGTAAAAGGATGGAAATTTTGTGATTGATTACCACAATTATGGCTCTTTGAACTAAATAATAGTTTCTCGTTAAGACGAAGGTTATAATTCTAACTTAACCCAAAAATAAAAAGGTAGTTTTATCAGTATAGGAGTAGGTAAGTAAACAACTAAAACTTGCCTAGTTTTCCCTAAAATAGTTTTTTTTGTGCAAACTGGTGCAAGACATCCAGTTTAACCCTGGTACTGCGTAAATTTTCTCCATGAGTTTTTTTTCTATACAAAAAACCGGAAACCTAAAACAAACTAGCTTTCCCTTTCAAGTTCTCTTAAACCATTGTAAGTTGTACACTGCTACAACCCTTGGAGCAACCAAACCTAAAAATAATGTATTTGCTGAACTTTTAAACTTAAAACTTCAGACATTGCTTTGTTGAACAAACCTGGAAACTATCGTTTGAACGCTGATACACTCAGTCGTTATTTGTTTGAACATTTAATTGTTAAACGTTTCATTTTCAGTGCAAATTAACTGAAAATCATTTTTATCTCTAAATTTATTACGTGGTATATTGAAAGTGCAACCACAACAAAAGGAACTTTCAGTTATTTCTCGTTTTGTACTTCACACATAAATTTTAAGTGCCATTGTTTTTTTCTCTATAAATTTCAACGTCTTCCTCTTTTGAAAGAAAGTTTGTATAGACTGAATGACACTAATTTAATATTCATTAGGAGTATTCTATGAGAGTTGTAGTTTGTCCCCGGCTAGCTCTTCTTTGAGTTTTTACGATATGTTTCTTTAAAAAAAGATGTCGGTCTTCCCCTGGGAGATAAAGGATAGTCCTGTTTAAAAGGTTGTTGCGTTTTTTTCCATAAAACCTTCCACGTTGTATTTACATGTGTAAGTTAGGGGTCTACCTTTAAACCCTTCAGTGTTTTTAAATTGTAATAAGTTGCTTGGTAACCTTAAACCATTCTAGTGGTATTAGTTGCTGTTAAATTGAGCTGGTATTCTTTTATGCGTTCACAGAATATCCTTTTCTAACCGTTATCGCAACCTGCAACCTAGGATAAGGGTGGACGGCGAGGTGTTTTTGGCAGTCACACAGAACAAAAAGATGCTGCATTGATTAATTTAGGCCTCGGCTTAGTATCGTTAAATACAGAAATAAAATTAGGCTACGTGACTAAATCTTAATATCAATATACATCAACGCATCTGTTTAACTTTGTAAGCACAATATTAACTTCGTATCAATACGCTGGTACTTATTAGTATGACAATATTAGTGCATTACACAGCTATGCCGGTAACCTGTTGGAAAAATAATAACCTTTGATAACCCTAACCCTTTCAACCTCCCGTACACAATTTGGCGAAGGGGGGGGGGGGGGTGTCAACTAGCAAATTAGGTTAATAGCATAGACTTTTTAACGGAACTAAATAGGCACACGAGACTACCTAACAACCCCGTAAAAAAATATTAAGGCAATATTTATATTTAATTTTTTTTTAGTTTTCTAGTTACTATGCCAAATTAGTTTATAAAGTTTAACAAACGCAGCGCTTCAATGCCTAGCATAGCGCTTCGACGCTTAGTTATTTGTTCTGACCTGGGTCTAGAAAAGGCCTTAGCAGATGTGTGCTCAAGTCAACACTTTCGAGAAAACATTCTTCAACTCGCGATAGACAGGAAAAGGCAAAAATACCTCGCCCAATCACCACTTAGGGTAGTGAATTAATTGGGCTTATTTTAGCAGTTAAATTATAAAGTCCAAACTAGTTAGTCTCGCTAACCCCCAGTCACAACAAATTTAACAAATTGATAGTCCGCATGCAAACTAGATGGATATGAGCTTGTATCATTAATCCAAGTCCTAGTTGCTTAACTATGTTACTAAACGTAATGATACCAAACTGCAAATCAGTAATTTGAGACTACTTTTATACAACATACTCAGAAGGAAAAAGAATACTATTCCTTCCCCCAAAGTTAAACTCAAAGCCCAACTACAGTTCAACTATCCACTGCAGTCCACCCAACCGCACTAAATAAATGCTTAGATGTACAATTATTCAAGTTTTTAAATTCTTGAATTAAATAACGAGCAACACTAAACTTCGGTTACATCAGTTAAATTACCATGATGAGTTTCATCAAGTCAGACCAAAACTAATAAAAGTCATAAAGCAACCTTGCGCTGCTTAGCTCAGACACCTTATGGCCCAAGCCAGTCTGGCTTACCCAGAACCCCTTACGATTCTGGTGAAGTACAACATTCCATAAGCAACATAACTGGCCTCCAGAAACCCAAACGCTGATATCAACAATTAACCAACGCTATAGCTTAACTAATGGTTGACATAAACCTACGTAAATCACTACATAAAATATTCCTAATTAAATGGTACATTTACTGCACACTTTTCACAATACAAGCGCGCTACTAGCTTTTAAGGGCATGTTTGCAACTTAAATCTTTTAGGAAGACTTGGCCTATTAAATCTTTCAAAACTCTCAGTTTTAAATCTTTCAAGGTAGGCAAAACTCTAAATCTTTTAATATAGAATTACTTCACAAGTAAACCTTACAACCGTACCACATTTAAATCTTTTAATTAGTAGTCACCTTCGTATAAATCTTTCAAACATTCACAGGGTTTTGAATCTTTTACTAGTGCTTCCCTTAAATCTTTTGAATTTAATGGTTTTAACGAAATTTAATAAATTAGGTATTTTATCCAAAACACTCAGCTCCTACAGCTCACTTAAAATTTCGTAAACAATTGTTAATTAAACAACTCGATCGTTATTCTCGCTTAAGAATACCTGATTACAACAAAGGCTAACACTACCTTTCATAATGCTTCCCTGCATAACCTAACAACGTTAGTCATGACTTACAGGTCCAAGTAACAACAGGAATTATTACTAAGCCAAGTAACTATGACACATAACCACAAGCTTTGCCGTTTTACCACCACGATGGCCGCCCGCCCGAATTAAAACACAAATACCAAATAAATTGGATATAACCAACTCCTCGAAACGTCTAACAAGGGCCTCAGCAACCAAAGTCTTCTCACTATTTGTTGGCAGACTATCCTACTGATTTATGACAACCAGGAAACTTCTTAGCACAAAAAATACAGTACCTTATGTATCCAAACACCCACTGAATCCTGACGTACAAACTTGAGGCAGGCATCCCTCTTGTGGTTCCTTGGGTTGGTCCAAGAAACTCTGGAACATCTCAACTCCAGTAGTGGTAAAATACGATATTCGGTTACACATATATACCCCCACTTCCGGTCACGAGATAAAAGTGGGGGTAATGATGCACTCCCGATCATCTGTTGAAAAGTGGGGTGTCACTTCCATTTTTCGTCAATCTGGAGGACTGTGGAAAAGTGCTTTTTACTATCTGTTTTCCGGCTTTCGTCGATCTGGAGGACAGTGGGAAAGTACTTTTTGCTTCCTCCTATGATGTCACTTCCGGTCACGTGAAAAAAGTGGGGGTATTGATGCACTTCAGATCACATGATGAAAAGTGGGGTGTCAGTTCAGGATTTTTCGTCAATCTGGAGGAGGATGGGAAAGTGCCTTTTGCTACCTTTTTTTCATTCTTCATCAATATGGAGGTGGGTGGGAAAGGCTTTTGCTATCTTTTATGACGATACTTCCGATCACGTGATCAAAATGAGGGTAATGACATCACTTCCGGTCACGTGATGAAAGTTGGGACGTCACTTCCGGTTTTCATCAATATGGAGGAGGGTGCCTTTTGCTACCTTTTTTCGTGATGTGGAGGATGGTGGGAAAGTGTCTTTTTTTTCTTTTTTTGTGGAGAGGATCACGCGTAGGGTACAGCCTGGGGAACCAACATCCCGAACCGTTTCGCTCTAAGACCGACAGTTCTCGAGTTATCAGGGTGGGCCAACTTGCCTAAATTCGAGGTACCCGATTTCGGATTTTGGAACTGTGCCAATATTTTTTTTTCGGGGGCCAAAATAATTTTTGACCGGGCCAACTGATAGGTGAGGCCATGTGCGGGTGAGGTACCATGCATGGGGGGTCAAATTTCATTCCGTTTTGCTCTAGAAACAACGGTTATCGAGTTATGGGCATTTTAAATAATTTCGGAACCTGGGGGACATCTTAGAAAAAATGGTGGCATTTCTGGTTCTGCTTCCGATAGGATGTGACGTCATTCAAAATGGTGGCACTTCTGGTTTACATGGGGGTGACCATCTTGTCTGTCTGTCCTCTGAGTCTGCCAAATCGCATTTTCCTACTACTCACTTCCTGTTGCGAAATCACTTCCTGTTATGACATCACTTCCTGTATGACTTCACTTCCTGTTATGACATCACTTCCTGTTATGACATCAGTTCCTGTATGATGTCACTTCCTGTTATGACGTCACTTCCTGTTATGACGTCACTTCCTGTTATGACACCACTTCCTGTTATGACATCAGTTCCTGTATGATGTCACTTCCTGTTATGACATCACTTCCTGTTATGACGTCACTTCCTGTTATGATGTCACTTCCGGTTATGCCATCACTCCTTGGAATTGTACTATGTTTGTGTTTTGTGTGATAATAAGGATATTATTCTTAGTGACGCGGTGAGTTTAGGTGATATTGAAAAACCTTTAAACAATCAAATGTTATTATTAGTGGAGAGTGTTTTGAACCAAACTCTGATGTATTGAGAGTTATAGTTGATTTTTAAAGTACATTTTTGTAAGTTTACATCCATAACCGTTACGGTCAGTCCAGTGAGTTAAGTGTCAAAACAAATTCGAGAAAATTCAGTCCAGTTGTAGTTCTGGACTCGAACACACGGCCTCCCAACCCTGGTGCAGTTGGGCAGGGCTACATGCACCATATGAGTTGGGAATCTCCACTACTGGCTCCCCTCTCGGGTGGTAGTAACTCCCCTCTAGGGTGGCAGTAACTCCCCTTTATGGGTTGGTAGTAACTCCCCGTTTGGGTTGTAGTAACTCCTCGTGTAGGATCCAGAAATAAAATGTAAAAAATCCATTTATTTTGTTAGTCCTATATAAGGAATATTGATTTTTTAAAAGCGTATCTCCTAAATTCTAATTCGTCTTTTTTTAGGAACTCCAATTTATCTCCTCAGTTTTTCCTCGTGTTTTTTTTTTTGGAAAATTATTTCGTATATAATAAAAGAATAATAATAAAAGGAATGAACGATGAATGAACGATGAATTCAAAATCATTGTTTACGTGTGCATACTGTGGAAAGGTCTCTGCAACTTAGCAAGATTTGATCCATCATCTTCCCAACCATCGATAAGATCTTTGACCAGAGTGTTTACTCTCCGAAAACGAGTTTAAAGATATTGAAGGTGAATTAAGGTGCAAGTTGGTGCATGATGATACGCATCAAATTTCCGTAAAATTGAATGTCTCGATCCATCTCGAGTGCTCAATCTACTGTATTGTCCGCTTAAATATCTTATCACGACTTGCTTGGATCAACTGACCAATTGTAAATTTCAACTGTGTTTAGAGGCAGATTTTACCAGGGATTCCAACACCGTGCGAGCCTATTTCTGGTCCCTTTATACAGCTATTTACAATGAATCTGATGTGTCGGAAATCTTGGAGGATGCTTGCAAAAAAATACAACAGTCAGTAGAAACTTTCGAAAAAAAAGGTAGTGGTTGGCAAAAGTGACAAAAATCAATTTTTTTGCCCTAGTTCTTTCTTACCCTTGCCGAGTGCATTACGCAAGAAAAGCGAGTTATAAAGAATGTGGAAAATTCTGACGAAAAGTGCTTTCTATCTTCCGTTTTAGCTGCTAAAATGAAGTGCTACGAAACCGAAGTTAAATTACGAACCATTTTTGAACACCGTAGACCATTCCATGTTGACGTTCCCCGTGAGTATACGGCAAATTGATTCCTTTGAACGAGTCAACAATTTGTCCATTAACGTAATTTCTTACATAGGATCGATAGGGTTACACCCGGTGAGAGTGAACAAAAATATGGAAGGAGAACTAATTGACCTGTTACTAATAGCCGACAAAAAAGGAAATACTCATTACTGCGCCATCCTCGATATTGATAGGGTACTCCGATTTCGTGGTGTTGGAAGTAACAGGAAATTTTACTGTCGTAACTGCTTCACTGCCTTTGGTAAAGAACAATTCATGATGGAGCACACCAGTAAATGTGTGAGACTGAATAGGGCGCAAGTACTCACTTCCTTACCACCCGGCGCTAACACGTTAAAATTCCTACTCTACAATAGATACAATCATCATCCTTGGGTAATTTATGCAGATTTCGAATGTATGCTCAGACCCGTGTAAACTGGTAGCACCGATCCATCCTCGAGTTCGTCTACTTAAGTCAGTTTGCATTCGCCTACTAGTTTTGGCTACGTCGTTGTTGGTCCAGAAAATGAAATCTTGAATCAAAAATTCTACCTCCACGAGGACGCGGTGGATAAGTTTTACAAATGTATGAATAGCGAAATTCAAAAGTTTGCCTTGATTATCTCACGACCGAAACATCTGATGATGACTGCCGACGATGAAATTCGGTTCTTGAAAACCGACACTTGTTACTACTGCAACAAAATCATCACCTCCAATAAAGTGAGAGATCACTGCCACTTCACGGGAAAGTTCAGAGGTGCTTCTCACGTAAAATGCAATCTGGAGGCTAGGACAATAAATACTATCCCGGTCGTCTTCCATAACTTGGAAGGTTACGATATGCATCTACTGATTTCTGCGACAGAAAACTTCCCTTCGGGAGTAGACGTTCTTGCTAGAAACACCGAGCGTGTCATGAGTATGACCATTACGCGGTACTTTTCCTTTGGTGGAAAGGACCTTTCGGCAAGGTTGCGGTTTTTAGACAGTTATAGTTTCCTATCTTCCTCGCTCGAAACTTTGGCTAAAAACGACAATGAAGATCAACCCTTCCCCATCTTAAAAACTGCTCTCGATTCGGTAGACTGGTTCGAGCCAGAAGCGAAAAAGGAAGAAATCTTGGATTTATTGACGCAAAAAGGCCACTACCCGTACGAGTACGTGCAGTCTATGGATGTGTTGGAAGACCAGGAATTACCTCCTAAAGTGGCATTCTTCTCTCTACGAGGCGAAGGCATCACCGACACGGAGTACAATCACACAACGTCAGTTTGGAAGTTGCTGAAGGAGAAGATTTTAAAAGAATTACCATCTCGTATATCAGATGATCGACATGTATCTTCTAGCCGACATTTTTCAGACTTTCAGGGAAACTTCCTCGGTCAATTACGGCATAGATCCTTGCTACTACGTATCCACACCAGGGTTTAGTTGGGCAGCCGCGTTGAAAAAACCCAAAGCTGAACTAGAACTGTTTACGCACGGAGGAAAGCATAACTTCATAACTTCCGGTATCAGAGGCGGTACAACTTTTGTGTCGAAAAGGCATTCGATCGCCAATAACAAATATCTACCAGATACTTATGACGAAAATTTATCTAGTCTGTATCTAGTCGATTTGGATATCAACAACTTATATAGGCTAGCCATGATGGAATTCCTTCCTTACGATCGATTCAGCTGGCTGACGAGGGATCGGTCGAAAAAGATTCGGAATACGGAAGTGGACTTGGATTATCCGCCCGAGCTACACGACGATCACAACGATTATCCTTTAGCGCCGGAAAAGTTTAAAATAATGCCGAAACTCATGTCTCCCTTTATGAAAGAAATGGCAGGAAACAAGAAGATCGTTTCTATTTCCAAACTGACAACGAATCTGCTCCCGAAGAAAAACTACGTAGTTCATTACAGTTATTTACAATTCTACTTGAAGCACGGTTTAATTTTGAAAGGTATTCACAGAATTCTAAAATTTCATCAGAAGCAATGGCTAAAATCTTACATAGAATTTAACACCGAGAAACGTTAACTCGCAACGACGACGTTCAAAAAAGACTTTTTCAAACTGAAAAATAATTCGGTGTTTGGAAAAACGATAGAAAACTAATCGGGGCGTTTATCCGTGAAGTTGTCCGATAATCCAAAAAAATCTGTCAAGTACAGCACTCTGTCACACGCAGATTCATTCAAGATCCTCAACGAAAATCTCATACAAGTAAACTTGAGACTTCGTAACATCAAGTGCGACTTACCGACTTACTCCAGTTTTTGCATCCACGAACTTTCCAAACTCACAATGTATGAATTTCACTACGAGTTCATGCATCCAAAATATGGAGACCGAGCGCGTTTAATTTTCACAGACACCGACAGTCTGTTTTATGAGGTAGAGACTGAAGATTTTTACCAGGACATGGAAATTGAGTCAGACAGATTCGATACCAGAAATTATGATCCACCACATCCTCTGTATAGTATTAAAAACAAACAAGTCCTGGGGAAAATGAAAGATGAGATGGCAGGCATCCCAGTGAAAGAATTTGTAGGCTTGAAAGCAAAAATGTACTCAGTTTTAGTAAGGGAAGAGAGTATTAGAAAGGCTAAAGGGATTAGTAAAGCGTTTATCCAAAAAAGTCTCAGTCACGAAGACTACAAAAAAGGGCTATTTTCTAAGACATCGTCGAAAGCCACGTGGATGAGTATTCAAAGTAAGGATCATCAGCTCACTACAGTTGAAATTTCAAAATCTTCCATATCTCCTTAAGATGATGAGAGATTCGTGTTGGATGATGGAATAAATCGCACGGTCACTACAGAACGGGTATAGCACATGATTTTATACACGGTATAATAGATCCGATGGAGGATGAAGAAGCTGAAGAGCAAGCTTCGCTGGAGAAAGATAAGGAGGAAGAAGCATCAGCCACTGAAATACCAAAACGAAGCAAAGAAGAAAAAATAGTGGCTAATAAGAGGAAAAGAGCTGCGGCTGCTCGTAAGAAAGGTGCGATAGAAACTGTCGAACAGAGAAAATCTCGGTTGGAGAAAATGGCCGCCGCTACAAGAAGAAAATTAATATTCAGACAAACTGCTAATATGATCTGTTGTACTTAAAAATCAAGTAGAAAGTATTTAAAAACATAAACTGCTAATGTTATTAGTCCAGCTATTAAATTTTGAATCATATCCCTTCCACTTAATGAAGTAGAGCATTTTCCCATCTGTACCTTTCTTTCGTCTTAATACTTTCTCCATTAAAAATAAATCGGGAATGAGAGTTTTTTGAATTTCTTGTTCGTAGAAACCTCCGAGCACCGGTTCGTTCAATTCGTCTTTTAATAGATAAGTAATAGGTTCGGTTTTTTGGACTTTACGGATTGTGAAAACTTTGTTAGTAAAATTTTGTAAATAACCTTTATCAAAAATGTTCTTAACTTTAGAAATTCTGACTTTGTTTCCTACAACAAATTTGGGTTTTTCAACGATTGTGTCGGTTTAATTTTCAGGGACGATTTGTGACGTCTGGTTACTTCCCTCGGTTTTAATTTAGTTGTGGAGTGAACCGTGTCATTGTACCGTGAAACTAACTCATCAATAATGTGTATCCATTGGTAGTTTCCCTGCTTGGTTAATTGTTTCCACATGCGAGTTTTCAGTGTTCTGTTGAAACGTGCTACAACACTCGCTCTCTTCTCAGAGTGGGTAGAGTACAGGTTGATGTTGTGACGCTTAAGGACTGCTTTAAAGTTTTTATTGTAGAATTCACTGCGTAAATCAACTTGTAAATTGTTAGGGGGTGTCGTTCCTTCAAGTATCTTTTTGAAGGCTTCCGTAACGACTATACCGGATTTTGATTTAAGGGGAATGGCCCAAGAAAACTTGGACATTACGTTAATGCAAGTCAGTAGGTAGTTAAATCCTTTATTAACGTTAGAGCAAGGTATCATTTCCACCAAGTCCGCTTGCCATTGATCATTCAGACTCCTTACAATCACTTTCCGCCTCGGAAAATGTTTCCGCGTCGGTTTGTGGAGTTCGTTTACGAGTTGATCAATTTCGTTTTTTTTCTTCCCATTCTGAACTTGAGCTTCATCCCCATGATTTTTTAAGGATTGCAGCGGCTAATTTTTCTCTCCAAGAGGTCGAAGGATCCTTACGTACTTTTCGAGCTTTAGATATAAGAATTTCATCGGCAACGTGTCGTTCGTTTAAATTTGAGCTTTTTGAGTAGGCGATGTCGTGTTCTTTACACGCATCATCCAGTTTATTTATTCCAGGATCCCCTCTAGCTAATCTCTGATTTAGTTTTGTTCCTGGTCCGTAATATTGAAATCCGGGTAAATGTACTTCTACCGGTAAATGGTCTACGATTTTTTTTTACGATTCCTTTCCCAGACTTGATGAAGGAAGCTCTTTTCGTTCCGCAAACTTCGCAAAGTAGACTTCCATGCTTCTGTTATTTTTTGATGTAAAAATAGTAGGAGGTTCGGGCCGGTTAGGTGCGGATCGTTTACATTTCACGCAATACTTCATCTTGGCTCTTTTTTTTATTATACAAATTATTTTTTTCGTAAACCTAAATTCTGATAAGCGTTCTTTTTTTCTCTAGCGGTGATGACCCGTCGTTGTTCCAATTCCGATAAAATTTCTATCATTTCGTTCCTGTGACCGTCCTGACCTGTTTGGGCTGACCCGTACAAAAGCCTCATTCTTTCGACCAGATCGTTAGAATCGTCGTAGTACCTGTAATACACCCTGCTTGCGGTTTTTGTTACCAGTTCCCTTTTTCTTCGTTTTTATATCCTCCCAGATAGGACCGATTATCAACACGTACTTGGCACTACGACTCAACTTAGGTTTTCGAGTGCCCGGATCGTTTGGTAGATAGCATAAGTGTTTTTTAAAAGAGAAGCGTAACTCGCCTTGACTTCGGGAGCGTACGACGGCTCCTTCAAATCCTTAAAAACCAGCAAACTCCAAAGTCCTCGTCTTCCCGCGTACTGATTACCACCAACCACTATGTCATTCTCGAATATTTTTACGGGTTTATTAGCGATGCTCGTTTCTCCAGTTTTCATGCCGTATTGCAGTCCGAAGACCGGATCGGTCTCTTTGGGATTTTGGAAAAATTTCATCAGGAAGTATTTCGCCGTTTGGCCTTTGACTTGGCCAGGTGGCAGACTATCCAAAGATCTGAGAGTTGGGAAATTTGGAAGTTCTGGAGGCGTCGACACATGTCTGTTTTGTATTGCCGAAAGTGTGGGGATGACTTTCAAACCTGTGCTGATAGATGCATATTCGGTTTGCGTAGCCGGAGCGGTAGTTGCGTATTCGGAAAGATTGGGATCTCGCGCTATCGGGGTTAAATGCTCGACGGAAGGTTTCGGCGATGCAAACTTCTCCGTCTCGTTCACCATGGTTTCCCACTCATCATCATCTTCATCCTCGGATTTATAAGTTTTTTTTATGGGAGTAATAATTCGTATACGTTTTAGTCGTTTTCTCGTTGTAAAACCGGCAATCGCTTTCGCAGGACTCGCTACAGGTGGTGGATTAACCACGGTAGGTTTCAAAGTACTGACGACGGGTTTAAAAAATTCTTGTAAAGATTCTTCTTGATCTCGTTCGTCAGAAAATTCAAAAATTTGTGAAAAATTTTCCCGTAAACGTTTTTTGAGATTTACTATTTTGCGTTTCTTTTCCATGTTATCTTTTTTTCTTTCTTTGGTTTTTATCATCAAACGAAAACGTACGTTTATAATTTCCCTCATTTAACGTTTTGTCGATCGATAAAAACCATACGGATCGTCCCAACACGTTCTACACAAGTTTTAAACTCCAGAAACTCCATGTCAGGACCGACGTGATTTTCGTATAAATGTTTCAGGTTTAAATCGTCCACGGGAAATACGATTAATAAATTGGCGTTATCTCTAACCACTTGTTTGGGAATTCTGGTGTAAGACTGACTGCAATAAAAAACGTCGGCGTTAGAATGACGGCCTTGAACGAAGTAACGTTCTATGTTTTTTTTGTTTGTCTAAAAGAACATCGTCAAAAACCACGAGATTACGAAACTTGGTGTCCAACTCCTCGGGAGGAATTAAATCGTTTTGAGAGTCGTGAAAACTTGCTATCTCCCGCCTTATGGTTCCCTCAATTTCGGAAAATATAGACTGTAAAGCTCGGTATTTCACTTGACACAGAGTTTTGCTGTACACGTATAATCTGTCGTAATCCAAGCATCCTTCGTTACAGATAAAATTAAACAGTAAGTTCGTCTTTCCGCAGTTAGCCGGTCTTATAATCAGGCATCAGGCATCAGGTAGAAATGGGTGAATTTTGGGTTTCTTGATCGTCACGAAGAAATCGTAATTTTGAATATCCATTGTTTTTTGTTATTCGGAAATCAAACTCATAAAGTCTTTGTCCGAAAACTTTTCGTTGAATGTATTAGATTCGACGACTCCGTAATCTACGTTACACCAAAGTTTTACGTTCGTTGCTGATGTACACGGAGTTAATTTTACCACTAACTTCCAACAAGGACATACTTCCGCACGGAGCCAAGTTAAACCACAGTTTTCCTATAACGTTTTTGTTAAGTTTTCCGTTAGTTTTGTGGATGTTGTTGTACACCCACGTTCTGAGACATAGCGGCTTATCCGACTCACCGTCTGCCTTTTGACAAAATTGGTAGCAGGTGGAAGCTGGGTGCGAGTAATTTGGGTAAACAAACATCATCAGAGAAACGGGTTTCTGCTCGTCGGTTTCAATATCTAACTTTTTGCAGATGTATCGTTTAAGATTTTTCATCGCGGTTTGAGATTCGGGGGTCGACGGAGAAATCCATCCCTTACACCTGGAATCTTTGTTCAAAATGGGAGAACCTATTTTAAATCCTCGAATTGTACGGAAAGAGATAAGATGTACTTTACTCCATTTTTAAAATTCGTCGCATTTTCCGTCTTAACTTCTAGAGAATTTGATTGCAACAGACTCGTAAGATTTCCATACCAGGTAGAATGAGACAGAAAGGAATGAGAAAGGACAGAAAGGAATGAGACAGAAAGGAATCGTCAAAATGTTGTTTAATAAATTTGGATAGTCTCTGAAACGAATGCAAAGAGATGTGAAAGGGGTTCCGGCTATAGGATTTATATTAGACCTGAACCATGTTTACGACATGCAGAATAAGCGACTGACTAAAGTTGGAGCTGCTACAGAACCCGAAGATGTCGTAATTTATTCCCAATTTACCGAATTAGAAAACGAAGTTCAAAAATTTAAAGCCGACGTAGGATTGAAGACAGATGGGGATGGACATTTTAATGCTGAAAAGAAACGTATTAAAGATCTCGAAACTCCCTCGCAATCTAAGGATGCGGCGACTAAGGATTACGTCGATTCAAAAACTGTATCGGACATGCGAATGAATCGCTTAACTAATCTAGCTGCTGGTATAGATCCCGACGATGTGGTGACCTTTTCTCAGTTGACAGATGTAAAAAATTTAAAAACTACGTTGGAGGAAAGTGCCGATGGTCAACTCGACGCGAAATATAGACGAATCAAGGATCTGGAATCCCCCGCACAATCTAAAGATGCAACGAATAAAGAATACGTCAACGCAAAGCTTCTCGTCATAAACAAAGTGGAAACCAAACTCGGTTACGCTTTGAAGGAAGGTCCTGATGGACTGCTCAATGCAAAAAGTAAGCGAATCAAGGACCTTGCATCACCCACACAATCTAAGGATGCCGTGAATAAAGAATACGTTGACGCGAAGCTTCTCGGTATAAACGAATTAGAAACCAAACTTGACAATGCCTTGATCATGGACTCTCACAACATATTTGACGCAAAAAATAAACGAATCAGTAACCTGGCAAGCCCGAAAGCCCTTCGGAAGCTGTTAATAGAGACTATTTCTTTGAGGTTATTAGAGAAGCCTACGAAATAGACAAACTTCAAACGGCGTTGAACGAGGACGAGTATGGGGTACTCGATGCAAAAAATAGACGAATCAAATTTATGCTCCCTCCAACCGCGGAACACAACTTGGCTACTAAGGGTTACGTCGACAGTCGAATGGTTTCTTTAACCTTAGAAAAAAACTCCCACCAGACGCGGAGGAAGCTAAGAATCATTTTGAAAACGTCGGTTTTGTGATGGAAAGATATATAAATCCACGTATCGACTGTATAGTTACTTTTCGCGGAACTACTCCTTACCCTAAAGGTCATTTTTTCACGTGTAACAATAACTATCCTCGCCAATACTACTTATCAACATCCGGTTGATATATCCTGGGAATGAGTATAGGAAGTAACGGAGACTATATACCTAGTTCAGGCCCTCCAGATATAAAGATACGGTGTTTATAACTAACTTTTTTAATTTGTCGGAAAGTGTACCCAAAGACAAAAGATTTCAAGTTTATCTTGGTCCCGAGACACTTCTCCAACCATCAACTCTAAGTAAAACGGAAATACTGATCATCGTGCGGATGGTCACGTGATTTACATTATGGTTGATACGGCAAGCACGGAGGATAAAGATTACCAAGTAGATACATACCTAACCAAGACTCGTTGTATAGCATGGTCAAAGCAGAGACCATATACCAATCCATAGGAAGAACAATGGGGAAACCCGAGTTAAAGAGCTAACCGTCTTAAAATATCTTCGTAATCATATCCCTTGCACGAGAAACTTAGAAAAAATAAACAGAAATGACCGCTCAATGTTTGATTAAAATTTTGCACTCAGTCGTAATTGTATTTAACGGGACCCAAATACTCCGAAATGGATGTCGGTGGTTCGAGCTTGCCGAAACTGTCGAAATAACAGGGTATGTCAGTAACTGTTGAGTAAGCCACCCAATGACTTCCATTTCCATCGTGAAAATTTTCGAGATTAACGATGCCGCATTCGCCATGAGGTTTAGGTTTTAACCGCAGACGATCCTTGCTGAAAGTACCTCTGTATTTAGGAATTTTTAAAACGTTGACTAATCTGTTTAAATCGAGATTCGTTAACGGTTTAGTAAAATCGATCATACCTTCACTGGCCTTAGAAAGAGCCCTCTGCCATGATTCGCTTTTTTTCTTTTACGTTTCAATCCCGAACCCTCCCTCTTCTTGTTATGTCTCACCATTTCTTCCATTACCTCAGCATTGTTCTGGCTCTTTTTAACTGCAGTGGCGATACCGGCGGCACCTCCGGCTAGACCACCTACACTGGCTAAGATGAGTCCCAGCGATGCTAACAATGGTAAAAATCCACCTCGTTTCGCGACCTTTTTTCTTTTCACCCTGCTCCGTTTTTTTTCGATTTTACTTATTTTCGGTTTTTGTTTCGCCATCTCTCTTTTTTAATAAATCACTTCGACTTTGCCTTTATCCAATTTCAAACTCATTTTTCTATCACCGATCAACAGCGCGTGGCACACCGTGTTAGCTGGAACTGCAGCGTTAAATTTCAACTTTACTTGCACGTCGACTATGCCGGACTGAAGTCTCTCCGATTGCTTGGAACAGTCCAAAAGTACTAGAGGATAAATCTTTTTAAACTGCACAGAATCGATACACAAGTCCCCGACATCGTACAAAGCGCATCTAAACTCTTGAGCCATTCTATACAGGATCGAATATTCTCCAGTAGCGTAATTTACGTTCAAGTCCAAGAACGGGTAACGATCGGAATTTAAAGTTACGTGAGCATCTTGAAGACTGCAGTGATCGAATACGGCTGGATTTTTAGTTTGCGTATCTTTTCTATCAGTCTGAAGAGCTAGAATAACCCACCTCGGTTTTTTGACGGCCGAAGTAGTAAGCACGCGCCATGTGAAACTAGTGCTCTGAGGAAGTTCGCAACTATCGTAATGCCAGTGCCTAAAACCCAAGTCCACGTTCATCCCACCTTCTATATAGCTAAAAAGCCTGAGTTTTTGCTCGTCGGATGTGGTTACGTGCGGTACGTGCCACGAAACGCTACTTGTTAGAGGTGAGTATTTTAACTACGACTGTGTGGATTCTTTCAAAGACTTTAAACTTTGTAACTCTAACTAAATAAGAGTTTAATAGGCATGACAGAAAACTATACATAACAGTTATAATTTAAACTTACATAATAGGAAAGTTGGACAGTTAGCAGCTTAGGGCTGCTCACATAGGAGGCTGAGTTGGAAGTCAGTCTTCCTCAAAAACGTTCGTGACGTCGCCTTCCAACTGGTTTATTTACTTCCGGATTCCTGGCCTGGAACTTTCTCGGAGTTTCTTCTCCAGGAAACCGGTACTGCCCATGTGTGACATTTCACTCAATGTTGACTCAGGAACTGGGGATTGGTGTGCAAGGTCAATAGCTCCTGAAGTCACAAACATGATTAATTCAAACAAATCATGGCGCTGTTCATTTCTGAACAAGCTGACAATTTCCCCCTCTGACTGAAGGAGGTTTACCTGGAAACAAAAACATTTAATTTATTAGTCAACAAGTTTTGTCTTGGTCCAGGCTGCGATTTTGTTAATAAATCGGCAACATTTCATTTTGTGGGGATGTAAAGTATTTCCACACTTTTGTCTTCTATTCGTTCACGCACATGGTGATAAATAATGTCTATGTATTTTGTGCGTGATTTTTCCACATAGCTCACTGCGTGGGCTCGAGCACTTTGTGAGTCCGTGCAAAGTGGTGTAGGCTGACACCATCGGCAGGTATGATGCCTGTTTCAATTAATAGTTCTCTAGTCCAGAGGCACTCTTGTACGCCTTGGGAAATCGCCTTATACTCAGATTCCATGATGCCCAGGGAAACTGGCCTTTGTAGGTTTGATCTCCAAAGGAAAGGTACATCGCCATAAGTTGCCACTACTCCTGTTGTGGACCTGAGAGTTTCCAAATCGCTTGCATGACTTGCATCAGTGTAGATTTGGAGTCCGGTGTGATCTGGTCGTAAGACTAAGCTCTGCTCCTTGGTTCCCTGCAAGTATTGAAGGATTCTCTTTCCAGCTTGCCAATCCTCCCTTGTAGGTGTGGATGCACGTTGTGCTAAGCAGTTCACAGCGAAGGAAATATCAGGGCGTGTGCCATTTGAAATGTAAGAGAGTGCACCAACAAGTTCTCGTAGTGGAATCTTGTCTGGCCATTCAGTTAATTCTCGTGTTTCTTGTCCTCTTGGTACTGAGGGAGTCGTCACTGGTGTGCAATCCTGCATCCCAAAACGTGACAGAACTTTCTTGATGTACTGCGTCTGGTTCATGGTGATAGCACCATCTTGAGTCTTTGAAAATTGGATTCCCAACATAAAATTTATTGGGCCAAGAGGGTGAATTTCAAAGCTTTTCGTCAAAACGCTTCTTGCAAACTGTCGCATCTTCTGACTGGAAGTGATGGCGGCGACATCATCCACGTATACAATTAACAGACATATTTCTTTGCCTTCTCTGTGGAAAAATACACAAGCGTCGGAGCGACACCTCTTCAAGCCATTCTTCTGCATCTCCTCGGCGAAACGTATGTACCACCTTCGTGCACTTTGTTTTAAGCCATAGAGGCTACGGATTATACGACATACTTGGTGCTCATGACCTTGAACAATGAACCCTTCAGGTTGGTCCATGTAGATTTGCTCTCCGTCTCCTAGGAAACCGTTCAAGTAGGCAGTTTTTATGTCGTACTGATCTACATAGTAACCTTTCTGGACGGCTACTGAAATTAAAAGTCTGATGGTGGAAAGTCCGGCGACAGGTGCGTAAATTTCTTGGAATTCGGCTCCATATTTTTGTGCAAATCCTTTTGCCACTAGGCATGCTTTGTAGTGCTCTATTTCGCCTTTGGCATTCTTCTTTAATTTTTAACACCCACTTGCTTCCTATAGTGTGGGCGCCCTCTGGTAGATCCATTCGCTCCCATGTTCCGTTTGCTATGAGAGATCCGTACTCGTCATTCATGGCTATTCTCCATTGGTTTGCTTCCGGACTGTTCATGGCTTCAGTTACAGTTCTCGGTTCTTGAGGAGTAGCATTCAATGCAAAAACATAGTCATCTTCCGTTTTCTTGAAATCATTAAAGGCTTCGGCAAAAACGGCATTGTGAGCTGTGTCCCCCTCTGACGAAGTCTTCTGGTGGATTTCTGGGACAACTATCCCTTCTCTTAGGGCGCAACTTCTGGTTAGTCGAACTTCTGGGGTTTGAACCATTGGCTGTAGCACTTGCGGTCGAGGTGAAACTTGGGTAGGTTGAAGTTGTAGTGGTTCGACCTTGTCTTCAACTTCCGTTGGATTGAATGACAAGTCAATAATTAGCGAGTCTAGGTCTTTACCATTTTGGACTTCATTGTTGTCGGCCAGTCTGGATGAGCCTAGTACATCCTCTTGGAAGGTTACACTTCTGCTAACAATTATCTTCTTATTATAAATGTCACATAGTCTGTACGCTCTGGATTGTTGATCATAGCCGATCATTATGCATGGAATTCCTCTAGCATCTAGCTTTGAACGTTTCAATGGTGGTTTGAACGCAAAACAAAGACAACCAATTGCTCTAAAATATTTTACCCTGGGTTTATATTTCGTGTTTTCCCAAATTTGTCTTGGTGTCCTAAATTTGTTTCTTACATTAGTACAGTGATTGCGAATGTAAACTGCAGTATTTACTAATTCACCCCAAAACTTTGTTGGTAATTTTGCCTGGACTAATGTTGCTCGGACCAAACTCATTATCATCAAATTCTGCCTCTCTGCAATTCCATTGGAGGAAGGGGAGTAAGGGGGGAAGAACTGGTGTTTAATTCCATTTTGCAACATGAAATATTCCATACATTTTGATTCATATTCCCTCCCGTGGTCAGATAGAAAAACCTTTATTCTGCAACCCGTTGCGGCTTCAGCTTTGAGTTTATATTGCTTAAATTGTTCAAACAATTCATCCTTCGTTTTCAGGAACGCTACCTGAACAAATCAACTTTTGCCATCAATAAATGTTGCAAAATAATAAGAGCCTGCCATTGTTGGGGTAGGAAACGGCCCAACAATATCAGAGTAAACAATACTTAAGCGCTCGGGTATGCGATCTGCATTGATAGTTTTAAAAGGCTTTGTTTTTATGTTTCCTTGGAGACAGTCACTACATGCATTTGGTCTTGGTTTTATTAATGATTTATGGCAAAAACCACGTAGTGCATTTGATTTTGCCATTTTCTTTAACGTTAAAGCTGAAACATGCATAAACCTCCTGTGCCACACGTAAGTGCTTTTATTAAAGACACCTTGCTTTAACTTTATTTGCCTGGCATGCTTGCCGGCATTTTGCGTGCAGGGAAATGCGGGCACTTGACCTACGTCAGAGTTAGGCTTTAAGTTAGTTTGATACGCTGGCTGGTTAACACTCGCTTGAGCAAAAGTTTTACTACTCTTTTTACTTGACTCTAATTGTATTTGCGACAGGTTTCCACTCTTTAAACTTGATACTAAACTGTATGACCGAGTTATTTTTGGGTCATTAATTATAAATAATCCGGCAATATAACTTGCTGATGCTATTAGACGGTTTGTCGTTTTCTGAATTATTTCACAGCGATCTTGATCAAAAACTATACGGAGGCCGGCTTTCATTGCTTGTCCTACAGAAAATGAATTCACTTCGAATTCAGGTAAAAATAAAGTTCTTTGCATGGAAAGTACTGCACCATTTGTGTCTATTTTTACAACACCTTCTATATTTGTCGAGACTGGGTCAGCCTTCGTTGCACATTTTACACTTTCAGTTTCAATGTTATACGTGTTTGCAAACCAATTTTTATTGCAGGCTATGTGCCGCGCTGAACCGGAATCGACCACTAGTGCATTTTTTAAATTCCATCCTGTTTTTGCTGCGTATGCTCTTACGTTAACATACTTTGCATACGTGAAACATGACACACTTTCCTTACTTGCAGAAATTTCTCTGTGAGAATTATTATGATTACCACGCCACTTGCTTCGTCCTCGGCCACGTCCTCTTCTTTGGTCTAGGGGTGGGGCTGGAGAGCTGCAGGTACTGGACTTGTGATTTTTTCCGCCGCATCTGTAGCATGTGATGTCGGATTGAATCTGCTGTCCTCTCGGCTGCTGTCTTTGATTTGCGTAGTAAGTCGTCTCTGAAACAGTTTTATTTTCAGACAATGCAATTTGTTTAAACTTCACATTGTGTAACTTGCCCTGGGGCAATGTGCTACCCACCAAACGAATGTGCTAAGCATATCTTCCAATGTGCCAACCAATCTACCCACCCAATTTGATTGGAACCCCTCCGTTGCCCCTCCCACCCCCTACTCCTTTTACAATAGGGGCAAACTTCACATTGTGTAACTCGCCCTAGTACAATGTGCTACCCACCAAACAAATGTGCTAAGCATATCGTCCAATGTGCCAACCAATCCACCCACCCAATTTGATTGGACCCCTTCCGTTGCCCCTCCCACCCCCTACTCTTTTTACAATAGGTGCTAACTTCACATTGTGTAACTTGCCCTAGGGCAATGTGCTACCCACCAAACGAATGTGCTAAGAGTATCTTCCAATTTGCCAATCAATCCACCCACCCAATTTGACTGGACCCCCTCCGTTGCCCCGCCCACCCCCTACTCCTTTGAATGAGAAATTGCACCAAAAAGATACAAAAGGTCAGGGAAGGGACCATCTGATACACTAATACCCTGCCAAAAACAAATTAAGCAAGAACAAAGTAAAAGTAACCAACTGCTGGCATAGCCATTGTCGCATACTAAAAACGCATTACAAACTTTGTAAGACCTACACTTTTATTAAGTCTGAATTTAAAAGATGCAAGGGATGGGGCATGGACAACATCTGCAGGGAGCGCATTCCAAGGCTCAACAACACGATTTGAAAAAAAGTACCTACGACAATCACTCTTAAAAGGTCTCACGATCAATTTAAAACCATGACCACGTGTTCGGTCCCCCTCACGCAGTTGGAAAAACCGAGTGCTAGGTATATTCGTTAAACCATGAAGGATGGAATAGGTCATGTAGAGGTCAAGCTTAAGCCTCCGTACTGCGAGGGTGTCCAACCCCAAAATACTAAGACGCTCAGAGTATGATTTGTATTTTAGCCCAGGCAAGTATTTGGTAAAAGTACGTTGAACGGAGTCGATCAATTTTATGTGTTTCAATAAATACGGTGACCAAACTTGGCTACCATACTCCAAAATTGGCCTCACGAAGATTTTGAAGGCCCAAACAAGAGTTTTTGCATTGCCAGAGGTGAAACATCGCTTAATAATGGCCACTCTCTGCCGTGCAGCTTTGGCAATGTGGTCGCAATGTGACCCGCTTTTAAGATCACACGTGAACCACACGCCAAAGTCCTTTATCTCAAATACATGATCCAAAATCTTATCAAATAAGAGGTAATCCCTCTCTTGATTTTTTTTACCAATGTGAAAGGCCTTACATTTTGGACCCGATATTGGTAGGTTCCATGTTTCCGACCATTGTTCGAGTTATAAAAGTGCAGAGGATAATGCCTGATAGTCTTCTTCATTTTTAATTATAGTATACAATTTAACATCATTAGCGAATTTTGGAGTCATAATATTAGGACTCATGGTATTTAAGTCATTAATGTAGATGAGAAAAAGAAGTGGTCCTAACACTGACCCTTGTGGGACACCACTTGTAACAAAGCTTACTCCGGAACTAGAACTATCCACCCATACTTTCTGCGTTCTGCTAGTCAGAAAATCCTTTATCCACTTAAGTGTGTAACCTCTAATACCAAGTGTGACTAGTTTACGACTAAGTCTGAGATGTGGCACAGAGTCAAATGCTCTAGCAAAATCAATAAGTATCACATCTACAGGGTCACGAGCATCAACTGCCCCTGTCCAGTCCTCAAGACAGTGCCATAACTGCAACACAGTTGACTTGCCTGCCATGAAGCCAAACTGGTCACTGGACAAAAGTCCAAGAGACAAAAGGTAAGTCATCACCCTGTCTTTAATGATACGTTCCACAATTCTACATGGTGTACATGTTAAAGAAATAGGTCTATAATTTACCGGGTCGGCACTGTTACCTTTTTTAAAAATCGGTATGACCCTGGCTCACTTCCAACATGCTGGAAGGGTACCGGATAGTAACGATTTACTCAAAATTATTGATAAGGGTTTGCTTAGTTCGTTTACACATTTCTTATAGAAAGCTGTGGAAAAACCATCAGGGCCAATTGCATTATTGCCGTTAAAGGCATTAAGGATGTTAACAACGTCTGCTCGGTTTATACTTGCAGGTACATAGGGACGGAAGTCAGTTAAACATCCCTCATAGTGAGGTTCCATATCAACTATGGCTTCACAATTAGTAAAATTTGTTGTAAAAGTACGATTCAAGATATCGGCTTTACCCGAATTCTCTGTTATGGTAACGCCATTGTTTTGAAACGGTGGTAAATGATTACAACGTCCTGTTTTATTTTTCAGAAATTTAAAGAGGGCTGCTGGAGTACCTTCGAGTATGACTTTATGTTCATTTTTAATCTCATTATTATTTATTGTTTTAGTGAGCATTTTACTACAAAGTTTATATTTCTCATATATAACTTGGTCTCTACTGTTGGCAATAAAATTTTTCCAAAGACGCCTTTTTGGTTTTGTAGTTTAACTACTTCCTTCGGTTGTTTGGGAATTTGGTTTCTATGGCGTGGTCTCGAAAAACTATTAAGATCTACAATTTTATGTAACTGATCATGGAACATTTTCCAACAATAGGGGCTTACAATAGGCTTTTACAATAGGGGCTTACTTCAAATTGTGCAACTTGCCCTAGGGCAATTTGCTACCCACCAAACGAATGTGCTAAGCATATCTTCCAATGTGCCAACCAATCCACCCACCCAATTTGATTAGACCCCTTCCGTTTCCCCTCCCACCCAAAACTCCTTTTACAATAGGGGTTAACTTCACATTGTGTAACTTGCCCTAGGACAATGTGCTACCCACCAAACAAATGTGCTAAGCATATCTTCCAATGTGCCAACCAATCCACCTACCCAATTTGATTGGACCCCTTCCGTTGCCCCTCCCACCCCCTACTCTTTTAACAATAAGGGCAAACTTCACATGGTGTAACATGCCCTAGGACAATGTGCTACCCACCAAACA
>JAHWFP010123556.1:0-17395 GCA_023313725.1 Lithobius niger | reverse complement strand
ATGATGCGAAATCTTGCACAGCACACAAGTGTTCTAGAAGAGATTTGCCTTATAAACTCTTCACTAGCAATGATCAAGGACCGCGGTAGCAGTTATGTAAGCCTCAGCATGAACTTCCATGTTAAACGTCAGTCTTTGAACTCCTATACTTCCACCCAGAATTGACATAGACCAACGTCGAAATTCGGTATTCGGGGTCGCGTCGTAACACATTTGACTGCATTACAAATTTTAATGACAACAATTTCAGCGTCCACATTATGGCCATTTGTTGTTGTTGTTGTTGTTGTTGCGACTCTTGCCCTCACCTGGAGATCGAACCACCGAACCGATTTTCAAGTTCTATACCTTAAAACGTAGGTATGGATAAGGCCTAGGGCCTTTCGCAGGCTATTTTAATGTAACTACATTATTCTTGAGACGGAAAGCCAAATGGGCTAGAACTTTTGCTCTCACCTATAGACCGAACCAATGAACCTATTTTCAATTTTTATAGCTTAAAATGTAGGTATTAACACCGACCAGGGCCTTTTGAACATGAATTAGTGTGACTGCAGTATTCTCGTCGGCAGAACATTATTGCAGAGCACTGGGCTGAAATCATTAAATGGAATAACAAATCATTAAATGGAGTACACAAGTCTTTCTTAGCAGTACAAATCGAACCAGTCATGGATCCCCCCCCCCCCCACATACCCCCGCAAGAGCCCCAGCGACCTCCCCCAGCACGCCCCCTGTACCCCCTCCCAGAGGCTTGGGCAACAACTTCTTGCAGATCAAGCTAAAACATGAAATTTGGTACACAAGCCCTTCTTAACAGTACAAATCGAATCAGCTATAGACCCCCATGAAATACCTCCAAGAGCCCCCAGCACCCCCAATGCCTCCTTGCGCCCAACAAATTATTGCATATCGAGTTAAAAGCTTGAATTATGGCACACAAGTTAATCTTAGTAGTATACATCGAACCAGCCATGGGACCTCCATGAAATATCCCCAAGGCTCCCCCCCCCCTCCCAGGCTCTTCCCCTGCCCTCCTTCCTGATGCTTGAGCAACAAACTATTGCAGATTCAGCTAAAAGCTTGAAATTTAGTGCACAAGTCATTCATAGTAGTACAAATCGAACTAGGTGGAACCCCCTCGAGACACTCTCCAAGGCACCGCAATACTCCTCCCCTCCCCGTCACTCCTCTCTGAGGCCTTACCAATAAATTCCTGCAGGTAGTGATAAAAGAATGAAATTTTGGTGCACATGTCATAGTTAGAAGTACAAATCAAGCTAGCTATGGAACTCCCGTGAAACCCCCCAACACCCCTCAGCACCTCCCCTTCTCCTATTTCCGCTGCATGAGGCTGATACCTGAAAAATTCTTAATGGTCGTACTAAAAAAGCATGCATTGCGGTACACCAGTTAGTCCTAGCAGTAGAAATCGAGCCAGCCATGGATTCCCATGAAATACAACCAAAGCCTCTCCCAACATCCCCCTTTGTGCACCCCCACGAAGTATAGATGACCAACAAATTCTTCCAGAATATACTAAAAACATGCATTGTAGCATTAGAAATTACACTACATATGGAACCCAACGAGATAAACCCAAGGCCCCCCAGTGCTTCCTTGTGTCCTCTCCATGAGGCTGATGACCAACAAATTCTAGTTCTAACTGTACTGCTAAGAATGACTTGTGTACCAATTCATGTTTTAGCACGATCAGCTAAAATTTGTTGGTCAATAACCTCAAACAGGTGAGTGTGGTGGGGGCACAGGAAGGTGCTTAGGGGGTATTTCGAGGGTTTCCGTAGCTAGCACGATTTATAAACTAAGAATTGAGTTATACATATACCAAATTATACAGCTTGTAGCTCGATGTGAATGGTATACACCTGGAGATCGAACCAATGAACTGATGGTCAAGTTTTATTAGCTTAAAACATAGGTATGAAGAAGGCCTAGGGCTTTTGAACGCTATGTGACTACAATTGTTGTTGTTCTTCTTGTTGGGGAAATTTTGCTCTAACTTAGAGATAGAACCAAAGAAATGATTTTCAATTTTTATAGCTTAAAATTGAGTATTAAAAAGGCTCTCTTATCACAGTTATTTTCAGATGATTACAATATTCTTTTCTTTGTTATTCTTGCAGGAACAAGAAGAAAAAAAGATATTAGTATTAACAAATGCTTAAGCGTACAAAATACGGATGTAAGTAAGCCGTACAAAACTTAAAAGAAATAGCCATCAGCGTCACACTAATACGTGTAAAAGAAGCTCCAGCTTGTTTTTTTGGGATGCTGGAGATTCTTTTACACGTATTAGTGCGACACTGATGGCTTACATGTCTTTTTTCTAATATCTGTTCCCTTAGCACTTTAAGTTTTTTAAGGCTTACATCCGTATTTTATACATTTAAGCATTTTTTAATACTACTATACAGTAATAAGTTAGAAGCTGTTGATTCATTTAATCACGATGACCTTTACAACCTTTACAACGATGAAACTTTACAACCTAATTTTCGTATTTTGTAAGTAATGACAATCAACAACTTATGGAATATTGCATCAAAAAGAGCTACATGGTCTTAATTTGATACATCCAACAGTTGAAATCACACATCGTTATTTACCAATCACTAACGACGACCGACTGCTCCTGAGAAAGATTTTCTACATAAAAATGCACAAAGAACGAATTTAAAGCCTTGTGCATTCTATAACGAGATGATCCTCATAGGAGAAACTTTCTTAACTGATGGTTTTTAGAAATTTGCTAGCATAAACCAACTTTTTGGTAACTGCTATTTTTACTAGCTTCCCTTATTATCATTCTATATCTTTACTAAAATAAATAAAAAATAAATAAAAAATGAGATAACGAAAGTGAGGGAATATGATAGACGAGTAAATTAAAGTAAGGAAGTTGGACAGTTTGGTATAAGAAGAGTTTGGGGAAGGGGTGGAGAATCGTTGGAGGGGGTCACTTCTTACATTTCGTCCGTTGCCCAGAATCACTTTAATCCGGCCCTGCCTAGTGATATATGCTACAATTTATTAATAAAGCATACGATTATCCAATGATACCCAGGGGTGATTAACTCTGCAGACTGTAGTTATTCCTTGACGACACTTACTAAATACTGAAGCTGCAGTTGTTGTAGGGGCTAAAAGCCGTAGAACGGTGCAGTGATGGGCAGTTTGGGCACTACTTAGTACTTAGGCCAATGATCAAGATGGTGATGGGCTTAGAGTAGTGGCAGACTGTTTAAAACTGTATAAATATAAATGTTTAACCTGCCACACATAGCCGGTTAGGTGACGGAAGGGTATGACCACTATCACTGTCCCTGATTGAATTTGAAAATAAAGGAAAATAGAAGACATGTGCAACACAGGTAAAAGATGTAACACTAACAAACCCTCTTAAGAAATTTGGAAAGGTCACAAGCTCTAATTAACCGACGAAAACAGTGAACAGAAGGCGAAGTCACCACCTCAGTTGGAAGCAAGTTCCAGCAGGGCACAACACGGAGTGCAAAGAACTGTATTTGCAATCAAGGCGGGACGAGAGAATCTTCAACTTTAATGGGTGACCACGAGTCGCCAGAAAACTTTGACGTTCATAGAAAGAGAAATCAAGGGTGATAAGTTGTGGATGATCGAATAAGTCAGTGACAAGTCTGCATGCAGACGGCGCAGTTTAAGTGGGGGTAAGCCCGATCGTCGTAACATCTCCCCAAAGGGTAGTCCCCTAAGTCCGGCAGACTCCTGGTGAAGTATCGTTGCACTGGCTCAAGTAAATCAATATCACCCAGAAGAAATGGGGACCAAATTGGGATGGTGTACTCAAGTAGTGGTCTTACATGCACCTTATAGGCCCAGATCCTAGTCGGATGGTCAGCCCTTGAGAAACAACGATTGATGATATAAAGGTGGCGGAAGGTCTGGGTAGTGATTTTTTTTTCTGACAATATGTTGATGATTTTAAGTCAGAAGTAAACCAAACACCCAGGTTCTTTACATCATTCATCGTACCGAGTGGCCTACCATCAAGGAGGAATGGGGCCAATGCTGCAGAATGACCAATGTGAAACGAAAAACATTTCTCCAATGAGAGTGGTAACTGCCAGAGACTTGACCAATCCCAGCACCTCAGTGCCAGCGTAAACATCATCCGCAAACTTAAGTATAAGGTCACCCTCAAAGAACATGGTAAATGGTCCAAAACGAAGACCACAAATAAGAATGGGCCCAGGACTGAGCCCTGGGGAACCCCACTGGACGTTGAAAGGAAGGCGGAGACGGTGTCCTCAATACGGGCCCGTTGCTGGCAATCTCTTAGGAAGGTCCGCAGCCAGTCCAGAAGGTTTTCTCCGATTCCCAAAAACTCAAGTTTTGCCGCCAACTTAGTCTACTTAGAGTGGACCACCGACTCAAAAGCATGTTTAAAGCAAAAGTAAACCATCTCGAAATGAGCCCCCGTGTCGGAAGCGGAAGTCCATCGATTAAGGGCAACAAGGAATTGCATAGTGGTGGAACGATGGGGTAAAGCACCATATTGGTTTCTATCTAAAAGGCTACATACGTTACAGTAATCCAGCATCGTGTTTCGTATCAAAGTCGCCATAACCATGCAAACAATAAAAGTCAGGGCTATAAGACGATAATTTACAGGAAGGGAAGCAATACCACGCTTAAAGATCGGGACGAACGTTGCCTGGCTCCACACATGTGGTATTTCTCCACACTCCATAGAAACCCTGAAGAGAATTGTTAGAGCAGGAGCAATCTCGTAGGCAATTTGCTTAAGGGAAAAAGCCGAAAAACCATCCGGGCCTATTGCATGGCTCGGTTTAGAGCCCTGTAGTGCTTTCAAAGTGTCCAGCATGGTGAACTGTACTAAGTTACAGTCTTCCCTGGTTTCAGTATTGGGCCCAACCAGGGACGGTAAGACACCGCTATGAGATACCCTATTTGCTATGAAAATATTGTTTAAAGCAGTTGCCTTCTCAGAATTATCTGAAATAATCCTGTTATTTATTTGTAGTGAAGGAATGGATCTGGCAGTTCCGGTCATATTTTTATAATGCCTAAAGCATGCTGCTGTGTTTCCTTCTTTAACAATGGCTGAGTCAAGTATGGAATGCCAAGCAGAGATTGCTGACTGATGCCGAACATTACATAGGGTCATATGCCTCTTTGCACCCCGGCATATGTGATTTCTTATACTTATGCCAAAGCAGAAGCTTTCTATGACCCAAGTAACGAATTTACCGAGGTAGAGAATTTGGTAATTTCTTTCGAAGTTGTGGCACAAGACGGCAAAAGTTTACATTATGATTTATAAGATCAACGAAGCAATCCCAAGTAGAATGGATACACCTGAACAGTGTTGAAAGGAGCTCTTCCAATTAACCTTCTAGAGAAGGATTGAAGTAAATTAAAGTCCACCTTTCCGGCACGTGTTTTAGCAACAAAAGAAAGAGAAGTTTTACGATTTATCAAGAAGGTGACCATCGAGTTTTCACTAGAACCCAAATGGTCAATCACCCGGGGGTCATAGATGAGACGGTCATCTTGGGTCAGGATAATGTCAGATATATTAGTGCCCCGAGTAGGCGTCTCCACCAGCTACAAAAATCCAAGCTGGCGTAAAAAATCTGGAAGGATACGATGCTGGCGAATAATGGCTGTACAGGTGGACTAGTTTACTGAAGTTAAATTCAGATAACCCAAAATAATATTTTGAAACGAGTTATGAAGAGTCCCCATAATAAAGCTGCATATATTTGAGATTGCCTCACTGCGTTAACTATTTGGAATCTGGTATTTGGTTAGATGTATACTATTTTAGATTCTGGTTGGCCATTCGCGCGGATTTTCGGAAAATGGATTGATCACGCCTGGTCAAATTTCTCTTCGAGCAGACGAACCAATATGGCTACCGTATCGCTCGCTTCATCGCTTTCCCAACGTAAAAAACCGTTGAATTTACGGGCTAGGAAGATTGTTTGGAATGTCTACAAATACATCAAGGCTCTGTACTCAACACGGATGTTGAAACAACAAATTCAAGAGGCCGGCATTGCCACTGGACTATCGAAAGAGAACGGTAAGACGTATCTTGTCAGTAGCAAAAACCGTACCGACAGCCAAAGTTAGGGCTAGGCCTAACGCCGCAGACATTATGTATGCCAGCCGCTCAATGCGTGTACAAGGTTCTAGTCACCGCCAACGTTAGTGCATACGCGTGACAGACGATTGAAAACGATCATAAAATACAGCTCTTCGCGTGGCCAACCAGAACCTAAGATAGTGTAAGAATATATGGACTGTCTTCAACTGGCTGGTCTTCCATTCCTCTCTCCGAGGTTGTATCAAAATACAGCTTATTACAAAAGAGCTGTAGTTGCTTTCCTTAGGGTCATACCAGGGGTAGCATAAATATAAGAGGACGTGTATATAATGCGCTCCTGGTCATACTCAAGTATATCTGTTAGTTTGCCTTCGAGTCACCATACATCACAATTTAGCCAAATGCGAAATTATGTACTTAATATGAGTTATGTCCTTCCTTTTTGATGTCTTAGTGTAAAACAACGTGTTTGGGTCAATTCTTCCACCTTGCTAGACATTTATCTGTCTGTCAAGTTTTTGCTGCTTGTGGTGTGATACCAACTTAACCCTACGGAGTAATAGTTCGAATGTTGAATAAAAATTATATCAAGTAAATTTTGCTATGACTGCTGTCTGGACTGACTAAAGAGGTTTACGGCGAACATTTACTCACCATATAGAGGCTAAATAGATTTTGCAGTCATACTAAGAGTTCCGGGGGTGTATAGATACACAAGCTTCATTATGAGTCGATGACGATCATCCCATAAGCATTGAAAAACGAATGGTGAGTGGTTTGGATGAAAAGAAAGAACAAATCAACTATATGACAGTCTTTTATTAATTTTTATCACGTGGATTTTTAACTGTAGATAACAATACAAAGCATCTAGCTACCAAGACATATGTTTCGCATTATTTTTCATCACCAAAATGTACGATTGCTCAAGGCTTGGGGCATTTAATTGCATCGATCTGTGTCTTCGGTATGTAGTACACATGCTCCGAGCTGTAGCCGTGGGAGCTATTGTATGCATTAACTATGCACTTTGGCATGGGAGTAGCAATTGTCTGCAAAAAAAAAATAAAAACTGATCAGTGTTGTGGCAGTTAGATACATGTATACAACGCCATTTCTGATGAGGCTGGCACCATATTACACGCCATCCGTACATTATCAGGGATGTCCCAAAAGGCTTAGGGGCTTCCACTGGGAACAGTTGAGTATGGTCAACTTGCTTAATGCTACGTGACGCAGTAATTTCCATACACTACATTTTTTTTTTTCATTGATGAGACTACCTGAGAGTTATCAGTGGCATGGCGGTTGTAAAACAATATTGAGTTAAAAAACTTCTTGCGTAAAACTAAAGTGATAGGCAAATCAACAGACACTGTGTCACAAATCATGTGTTTTTACATGTTTGCTGGGGCCAATCTTAGTCTTGTGTGTCTACTTATATAGGTGGGCATTATCTATGTATTGTAATTTTATTTCCGTTTCCTGCCTCTAGAAACTTCCATTTCCCATAATGATACCCTTGTTACTTCGCGGTTCTCAGGGGTAACCAAAAGGTATTTAAGCAAAGGGGCCAGCATGGAAAAGCAGAAAGCCTTCGGGCCAGCGAACTGGCTGGTCCTCCTTCGACCCCAGCTAGGTTTTCTAGCTAGGGGGATTTCTGGTTAGGCCTTTAGTCGGCCCAATTTTTGGTTAGGCTCTTTTCCCCAACCCTAAACCAAGCCTCTGTTCTAACCCTAACTTAAGCCCAAAGTTCCTCAGCTTCCCTCCCGCGTTTGATCAGTCTAATTTTGGTATAGCTCTCCCACAGTTTGCTATTTTTTGTCACACTGCTCGACAATTACTGGCTCGCACCTTGTTCATAATGAACAATAAAATTGAAAAATGATGCTAAAGCAATCCGTGTTATGATTTACTATTGAAAGCATCACGGAAAACCCCGTTTTTCTTCCCGATTGGCTGACACAGATTTCTGTGTCGTCATTTGTTGAAAAAAAGTCACATTCTCTTTCGAAAAGGAGCCACTTAGCACACCTTCGGTATCTCTCTGCTTCTTGAGTAGGCCAGTGTCTGAGCAGTGTGTACAAGCTTACCCACGTCTAGCAAGTAAGTGGGGAAAAGTGGTCCGTACATTGTGAGATGTGTATCCAGCACCCAGGTACCTCCTATGTTGGGGAAGGGTGGAGGTGGTGAATGGAAGGGGGGGAGGAGGGGGGCAGCCCAGTCCACTTCTTTATTTCTTCAGCAGGTACGTGGGTACCTAGTTCAGGATCAGTCTGATAATAATTTTTTTCTACCGGACATTTATTTCCTAATATTTGCTGAAAACAGTTAATTGCTAAGACAGCGTAAAGGTATGAGAAAACCAAAAATTACTGGCCATTTCTTTTACCTTTTATTTTTTGGTAAAAAAAAAATGTATACTTTCATTATTATTACAGCTTTTTTTACGTTGGTTTCGTCCTTTTTTTTTTGCTTTCGTCCATTTTCATTTTGCTTTCGTCCATTGTTGTAGTCTGTACAAATATAACAATGGACGAAAGCAAAATGAAAGTGAACGAAAGCTAAAAAAAAAAAAGAAAAAAGGACGAATCCAACGTAAAAAAGCTGTAAATGCATGTAAAGGATTTTATAATTAGTTTTAACGTGGGTTATTCTGCGGTGTGACCGTGGAAGGGCACTACTGTTAAATAAGGATCGTTTTCTCCCATCCCACTCGGTGGCATAATACGGTCATTGGGGAGGGGGAGGAGGAGGGCAGTGTGGAGTTTAACATCAGTATAAATGTATTGATTTAAAAGTTAAAACTCCACACTGCCCTCCCCCCACAACGCCGTATTATGCCACTGAGTGGGGGAGGGGAAAACGATCCTTTTTGCAGAGTGATTTGAAAGTGAAATACGTCCAAAACAAAACACCAAAAAGCAAACATTGAACAAAATTGCATCAATCGCATTGCATGCCAATATTCTTTCATAAGGGACCGCCCATTATTTATCAGAGTGGATGGGGGATGGCAATGGTGGTGCTAGAGTGAGTTTGTGGTGAGTACATTCCGATATTTGTCGTCCCCCTACCCCTCCTAACTTACCTTGCGATCCTCCTTCGTTAGTAGCCCTACTCACCCACCCACCCCCATTAAAAAATAACTAATAGCGTAACAAACCATTATTTCCTATAGCATAAAGAAATAACACATTCAGCTCCAACGGTGAAGTAAACTGGGTTAGTAAAACGATTAATATTTACCAGTACAAATTCATACGGAAAATGTTCAAAATTAGGGGATGAAAATGTCCCGGGGAAATTCCATCCATGGCCAGTAACACGACCTTCCCAGGCTTGCAAGAATACAGGAGTCTGTTCTTTGAGACAATCCCAGTCCTCACCTCCCATTTTGTATCGGTAATGATCGCCTGAAAAAAAAATCAACAACAACCTCATGAGCAGCATTAACGAGGCATACCTTCCAAACAAGATACAGGTAGTTTTCTTGATACCCCATAAGTACAATAACAATGCATTATTCACCGACACATCTTCTGTTATAAATCCATTTTAAAATGTGCCGGCTGCAAGATATTCTGCTCTGTTTCTGGGACTATTTTGCGTCCCGAATTCCTCTTTCAGCGCTTAAAGTGGCACTATCGCCAATCGAAAGTAGGCAAAATCTGGCAACATCTAGCGCTATCTAGTATTATCTAGCACTTGCTTGCACCAAGCGAAGGAATGCACAACGGCATTTCTTTTAAAGGGATATACCTCCCAGCGCCATTTTTCTCGATCCTCCACATCAAGTACGGCCTCAAAGGTCTTTTTGCTTACCGTTAGTCTTTCCCTTGCTAAAAATCCGATTTAAAGTGTGGCGTCTAGGAGACTTTCTGTTGAATAATTGCTAACTTTATTTACTGTGTCCTATACATAAATGATGTTTTGCGCGCTTACAATAATCACGACGTTTCATCTCTGTGTGTACATGTACTAATTTTTTAATAATTACTATGAGATCAAAAATCTAAAAGACTAATGCAGTAAATATTAAACTTAATTATTCCAATAGATCGCCCAGTAAAGTTGTAAGATACTAGCCTAGAAAATTATAAATTGTGATTTTAAAATACGAGAATCATTCCGGTTTGTGACCACACAATTAATGCGTTCACGCTGGCTTGTCTATTAGGCGCAATGCCAACTGAGATAGTAACTGCGCTTTTCGCAACGAAGCTACTGTCTCAGTTCACCTTGACTATGATAAATGCACGGATGCAACCGAGCTGTTATAAGGCAGGCGATATGTTGCTTTGACGAAACAAACAAGCCACGACCTCCTTAATTATTGAGTGAAAATTTGGTTCGACCTCGTGCACCTGGGAGCAAGCTATAAAGGTTAACAATATGACTGCCACTAGATGGCGCCATGATATTTTCTTTCGCATTCCAATCGGTGATAGTGCTCTTTAACCCTTTAATGCCCATGCCAAACTGGATATATATTTTTAAGTTGGGTCAGTCGCGGGATTCGATCCGGCATTCACTTGGTTTGCAGACGAGGACGCTGACCACTGGGCTGTTACTGCTCGCTTTACTCGGGTTCCCCGGGGACCCCTCACAAAGCTCGCGTTGCGCGTTGGGACTTAGTTTTTTGCCGTTCACTAGTAGCCGTTCTTTGAAAGGGACGCCAGGCTATAAAGGGATATTGTCGCTTGGAAAGGGAAGGAGAAAAAGAGTTATTAAGTCGTTGGTCCTGGGTTCGCCAATTGCAAGTCGGTTCATCCATGCGGAAGTGCGTTAATGGCAGGGCCGGCAGAGATAAAAGGGCTGGCTTCCAGCAAGGCACGGAGCTTTAACCCCAATCTGCGTTGGTTATTTGTTTCCTAAAGCTTGTAGCACACTACTCTGTTTCGTTCCGTTCCGTCACGTCACGTCGCAGGCCGTCAAATTTCTGTTTGGATTAAAAGCATGTAAATTGGAGGAGCCGCGTATACTGCTGCGTCCCGTTCCATGACGACCCGTTGGCCGACGGACGGGATTGTCGAGACAGAATCCTTTCAGTCAAAAACTGATCGCATCGGAGAAGTGAACGCACCCGCCATCGACGACCGTCGTCCACCATCACGCCCTGCACACAACGCCTTTCCCCAACTGAATACAAATGCGAACCTATTTCAGCTGACTTCTGTGCTTAAATGTCATCATGCTCGAACGTAAAGAATTATAACCTAATTTACTAAGACTTTTTTTGTTTAATTACCAATATCGCTACAAGTCCTTCATTTGCATTGCCAATTTGGGCGCGATCAAATTTAAAACTCAGTGGAGCGACGAAGGCAGTGTGCTATGGAACATCCATTGCAGCCAGTCGTCGGAACGGAGTAGTGTGCGACAAACGTTAAACACGTATAGCTGCAAACGATATAAAGGCAGAGAATTAAGTCAAACAGTGAAAAACGAAACACACTGTCTGCAATAAAGACTGGCAATGTGAATAAATAAAATACACAATTCTGAGAAAGAAAGAAAAGATAACTGCTACGAATACGACGCGAATCCAGGACTTGCTATGTACTAGGCTGGATTATATATTACCATTGTGGTACTGGAGCGATGGTCCATGACCATCTAAATTAGGAGTGATGGGTGGTTGTAGAACGCCCGGCGTGGTGTGCGGGAAGTCCTGGGTTCGAGTCGCAGTCAGGGCAGTTTTCATTCGTTCCTTTTTCATTTTTGTTCTCATTAGAATTCGTTAATCCTTAACCTTGTGGGTTTTTGTTTCTTTAAACAGTGAAAAATCATACACTGGAGCAGCTGGGTAAATTAGTAGGTAGTGACGCTTTTCTGAAAACATGTTATAAAATAATACCTGCTTTCATCAAAGGCACCACGTGTCAGGCACTCGTAGGAGACAAAATTTGAAATAAAAAATGGCGGCATCGTTACCATGGTAAGAGCGACAATATTTGTGGAAATTGTCGAAATACTAGTGCATGGGCAACACCCGAAGTTGAAGAACCTATTCTGTGTTCGATTCAAACCGTATATAGTTCGTTACAATAAACGAGAATCACGGAAAAAGCTTCAGCCTGAACGGCTACTCAGCACGCTTCTCGGAACACAATTCCATGCGTTATACTTAGCTCAACTCGTAACGACAACCCGTTTTAAAACTGAATGTTGGATTTAAAAAAATAAAACATGATCAGCCAGTTATGATCTTTCTTAAAATTAGTTTGATGTCCTAATCTGGCTTATGATATATTTTAAGCAATTAATTTTGTATTCTTATCATGACCAATTTGTTTTAGTGACGCTAAATAGTTTCGATTTCCATGATGCTTTGCGCTTCCTATTACTTGACGACTGGGCCCTCTGGTGGTAAATCGTTGAAAGCAGGTACTAGTTTCATCCAAATGTTTACCGTTGTTAGAGAAAGAGTGGCACTACCTATATATACCTTTACCCTGCATTGGAGTAAGGAAAGTGAGAAATTATTTCAAAAACTCTTAAGGAGCCAACTTTATACACTGCCACGCCAGACAAGTGAGCACGAATAATGATGAACATTTCTTTCCCCGTTAGTGCAACTCCCGTTTTAGGTCAAATTGACGGTGTGTGTCTGCCACCATGGCCAAACATAACATGATGCCAGTAAAGTGACAGGCCATCTCACTAATGATACGAGATCTTACTTACCCATTTGGTCAATGCAGTTATTTATGGTCCACCCAGCAGCCTTCAAACCCTTTAAATCATTTCGATTAACTTTCAGGTATTTGGTTTCGCCTTCAATGTGTATGAAGTACAACATGTCAGTTTCTTTGGCTGCTGTCGGTTTGCAGACAGTATCTGAAAAAAAAAATTAGGGACACGTAGTTAGTATGATTAAATGTTGACTACTTAAATGACCGCAAAGCATGAACTAAGCTTGAAAACTCCTTCAGCTTTGCCATCAGTGTTAACTACGGCGTCCACAGGGTTCAGTTTTAGGACCTCTCCTCTTCGGTATCTACATTAATGATGATGTAACCTGCACAACAAACTGCGATTTGCCAATTTTTACTGACGATATTGAATTGATTTTCAAGTTATAATAAAGAATTAAGAGAAACAAATTTTAAGCATGCTTTTGATAACATCAATCATCGGTTCTTAACAAATGAAGTTTTTATTACTGAAAGTTAAAACAAATTACGTAACATTCACCTCATCAAATGGGAAGTATGGGCCCACAGTTTTATAATTCATTCTGAAAATTTCAGGGTCTTTAATGACTGTTTTAAAACTTGCTTGTATGTAAAAAAAAATGTTCTTGAAGCTAAATATTTAGAGCTAACGACCGATTCATTCTGGAAACACAACATCAAGTGCTGTAGATGTCACTGATCAAAAATTAAGCCAGAAGATGCTGCAGACGTTAAAGTGTCATTACCACCAGGAGCCTATAGAAAACAGCCTATAGTTGTTTTCTATAGACTCCTGCTACCACTGATTGAACGTTTGCAGAATCTGGCGACATCTAGCACTATCTAGCACTTGCCAGCATCAAGCAAAGGAAATGCACAACGCCATTTCTTTTAACGGAACAGATAAGCCATGCCTCCTTAATTATTGTGTGAAAATTTGTTACGTCCTCATGCAACTGAGAGCAAGCTGTAATGGTTTAACAATATCACCGCCACTAAATGGCACCACAGTATTTTCGTACAATTTTCAATCGGTGATAGTGCAACTTTAACCAGACAGTTCAAGCATGGACGAATAAGGGGCAAAGCATGATTTTCGATTTTTTGTTTTCAGTTGTAGCACTTGATGTAGACAATTTATCGATAACTCTGCATTTCTTTTCCTTGTGGTGGTGCAGAACTTGAAGTAGTTTGCTAAACGCCTACGTCACTAACGCTAGCTGACCAAAAGAAACCGCAAATCTGACAGATTAGTTTAGAACAAGCTACGTCCCATGCAAAACAAAAAACAAACGGTCGCTGCCATTATCGCTTCAATTACCGAAAAACTGTTATCATCAAGGTTTTATTGACAATCGAAATTAATAAATAGAATTTTATGGCCGAGTTTTAATTGCTTTATTTGAATTTGAACGAAAATTCGACAGAAAGCCTATACTGGCTTATGATGTCGAGTATTCTCTACTACCAATTTGTATAGTCATGGGTGGTATGAAAGCAGATCAAGATCAAGAATACGAAGATGTTTTTTTTTTAATGTGAGAACTGAAGGGGATTTCACCACTTCCGCTGCCAGCTTATGCCACAGGTTAGAATTCTCTGAAAGCAAATGACTCTTGTCGGAATGATGTCCGACAACGTTGTTTCACAACTTTAGCTCCGTGGCTCTAGTCCTAAGGTCATCAGTGACAGCAAGCCAAGATTTCTCAAGTGGGTTATTAGAGTTAATATTCTTACATGCAAAAATAAGAGATCCGCGAGAACGTCGATAAGCCAGTGTGGGTTTGCATATTCGATGATGATGCTTCTGACAAGAATACAGTACGGTATAAGAAAGATCTTTGGTTGAGACTTGTTAAAGATATTTCAAACTGCAGCTAACATTTGGTTACAACAAAAGGAAAGATCACCATCGAGAATGCTGCCAAGTTCTTTCTGTGAAGATTTATCTTGTAGCAGCTTATTAGACCCATGGTCGTGTACTGTGTGAGGACATTGGTAGCCTGATCTAAGGATACAACACTTGTTTTCGTTTAGATTCATGTTCATGTCCTCCACCCAGTTTGTAACATGGTGAATGCTGTTTTGGAGGATAGCAGCGGTTTCTGGTGTGTAAGAGGGTGCAAAAAAGTTTATTGTCGTCCATAAAAATGCCGTGGTCAACTGAAATCTTCTAGGAAAGGGATTTGGTGAACATGACAAGCAACATTTGCTTACAGCTTCATGGGTTCAGTTAAATTCAACGTAACTATAAACAAGAACACAACTGTGATCTATGGAGCTTGATTTTGTACTACTACTACTACTGCTACTGCTACTGCTACTGCTACTACAACAACAACAACAACAACAACGCTTTCTACACATATTTTGTGACGAGGCCCATGGAGCCAGAATGATCACAATGTTTAGGATTTTTTATTATTATTAGAAATAAAATGGCTATGGTCTTTGATGGGAATGCTATGCATGCAAACCGACTGAGGGCTGGTGGCTGAGCTGTAGCTGAGCTACGGCTGAGCTGAAATTTTGATTGCTAAAACTGTTATTTTTGTTGCCTAGAACTGTAATTTCCCTGCAGTTTGCTCAGTGTCTTATTTTTACCCTCCTTTCCCCTAAGCCTAAAACATTTGTGAGCCTGCAGAGTATAAAATTATCACTTCAGTCGCTAAAATAGGTACATATTAGTGACTGAGTGGTAGTTTGATTTCTTTACTAGTATGTCTTTCGTTGCACACCTAAACTCAGCAGTGACAACCACAACAACACCCAAACAAGAACAACAAAACAACATCAACAAGAACAACAACCACGACCACAACAACCACAATCACCACAATCACAACAACTACAATCACAATCAACAACAATCACTATCACAACAATCACAACCACAACAATCGCAATCACAAACCAACACCAACACCAAGAACAACAACACCACCACCACCACCACCACCACCAACAACAGCAACAACAAACAACAGAATAATACATTTTTCACAAAGTTGTACGTATTTCAAATTTACCTGGGTTTTGATAGTAAGCTGTCATCAAGTAGTATTGCTTTTGTCCAAAATCTTCTTTAACGATTTGAGGATTCTTGTAATACCATTCTGCCCAATCTTTGGAATAAGGAGCTACTACCTTTTCGATTTCTGCTTTATCGATCTGCAAATATAAAAAAAAAAAAGGATTTGGATAATTAACGGATGGTGGTTAACAAAGTTAACGTTTCATGTTACTTCATCATCCACATTTACTGATTCAAAATATGTGTACTTAAGGATAAATTTTGTAAAAAGTGATCATGTGATTAATTCATTTGTAGCACCGACAAAAATTATCAAAATATAGGTAAAGAATAACTCAAAAGGTCTTGAAGCAGGGTTAACGTAGCAAACCAGCCTGCATTAAAGATTATTCGTGTATTCTCAGAAGGCTAGTTTTTAATGCAGATTGTTTGCGTCGTTACCACAAAACCGTTTCAGGGATTGATGAAAATTGATGAAAATGAAATTTTAGGGCTTACAGAGAACCGTTTTTGAAGGTTGGAGTAAAGGCATCTACTTTTAGGACACGCTAGCTGATTTTGTAGGACCAACTACATGGCCAATTCCTCCCCCCCCCCTCAACAAAAAAATTGTAAAAAAACTAAAATTCCTTTGTGTGTCACTGGGTCACTTGGTAACATCAAATGTATTGTTATTTGCATAATTCTTGATGCCTTCCCAGATGCTTGCAGCCGTATAGGGAATGGATAAGCTTGGGTGGTGAACCGACCATTGGAAAATCCAAACCGAACCGCTGGAAAATCCAAAGTAACGTTATACAAAGTAGCATATTGCTTAATAAAGGTGGTTATACTTGAACGAATTCTAAAAGTGTGCGGAATAAGTGTGCAAAACAAGTGTGCAGAATAAATATGCAACCATTATTTGTATTGTTGCAGCAGTGCGAATATGGGATCTATATACATTTAATAATTTTATTGGTGCTGCGGCCCGAGGCCATGCGCCCTCTCGAACCAGTATACATGTAAAGTAGGGTAATAATTCTAGGTCTTTAGCAATCAGGGACAATGTTAAAGATGGCGTGTTCCCAGCGTTCATAAAAATAGCATTACAAATGATTACATTCTTTTCTGTTAACCTTCCCAACAATCAAACCTTTAAAAAGCACCTGTTAGGAGTCAAATGTGAACTGAATTCCAAGTTGAAACAGCTCGGTCGCGTAAGTAGTAGGTAGCTATACCCAAAATCAACAATGTTGCGGCTTCTTTTTTGTTGGGATCCTTTGGCCACAGCAATCAATCAACTCCCCGCCAGTCTGCAGAATTTCCCAAGCTTCCTGTTTCATCAGTATTTAGTACTGAATACCACAAGATGCACAGCTAGCCTTTGTCGAAACACTAATGTGTATTCGTAATGATTTGATTCGTAATGACTCGACCCCCCCCCCCCCCAACAGTAAGACGACAGCAAACTATTTTCCGAAACTTCGTGTAAGCTAAGCACTGTCGGCCACTCATTCGCCCTAAATCATTTCGTACAGTCAAACATAACTTGTTGCTTAAAAAAAA
>JAHWFP010123555.1:18309-29138 GCA_023313725.1 Lithobius niger | reverse complement strand
CACTGTGTTACCTTTTGTTACAAATGGGACAGATTCGAAACATGGCGCTTCGGCCACCTCGTTTCCTGTACCGTACAGACGACTCAGATCCTGTATCCGCTGCAACAGTGTCCCTGCCAAACCAACACCCACACCTTGGTGGGAACGTTCGGTGACGACTAACGACTAAGCCCCAATTGGCCAATGTCACAACTTGTGAATCCTGCCACACACAAGAAATTGCACAGTCCCGTCGCCACTGGCTGTGCCCATCCGAGGCCCGAACGCCAAGCCATACCACGAGCCCAGCACCAAGGCAGGAACTTCACCAAGTGCTACCACACAGTTCACATCGCACAAACTATAGGCCTAGTGACAGAAACCACATGTACCACATGGCAGAGACACATCGCACAGGTACCCTAGTACCGACTCGACCACCAGCCTACCCACTAAGCCGTCACCGTCCATCGAACAGCATGAAAGCAGATGAGCCGCCAGTCAAACCACCTCGCCTACCACATCACCATAACAAGCCCTGCCCTATGCAGGGGCACTCGTGCGTACTCCATCATTCACCAAAAAATTCTGAGACACCAGACCCGTGTAGCCCACACAAACCTGCCTGCCTAACCGTTGAGGTTATTTGTCATTTTTAACACCCCATGCCAAAAATCACCTGCTGTGGAAAGCCCTAACCATAGCCCCTACACTTGAGGCCTTAGGCACCCTTAGCCTCTGTACCTGCAAGGACAACGTATTAGGGTTCCATTCAAACAGCAACCACTCAGCATTGGCAAATCCAACCCACATATCAAAATAACAAAGGTGGGGGAGGAGCAGGGGGGGGGGGAAGTACTGGCCAACACACCTCTGTCACTCCTAAAATTGCTGCTCTGCTGACCAGGCTGTACCAGCTAGTTTTATACAACTTCCCAACCAAGGTGTCCCCGTAGAATAACATAGTAACCTGTCCACGATCGGCCCTAAGGTCCCCACCTTGCCACCCTCACTACGGCGGCGATTATTTAACACACAGCAAATCGGCTCAATTGTCGATTTAAACACTGCACATCAGAATATGCCTACAAACAGCACAACGATAGGTCTCACTTTATGCAACAGACCTACGAACTCCTATTCACCGCAACTCCCACAGCTGACCGCAATGTTACCAATGAGCTCACATAAGTGAGTTAGATTTCTTAATGCGTGGGCAACGTCTAACCTCAGGATGCTCTGCAGCGCAACCATTCTCACTACAGGAAACACATGTATGTCTCACCTTCTAAGCCTTCGTGTAGTAGTTATTTATTTAATCAGCCATAGTGTCCCGCAGGCAGGAAACCGACATAGCTGTAACGTTAACTTTTAAGTCGAAGCACTACAGCGACGTACCGTCTACGTAGGAAAAACCCCACATCACTACATTTGTGCGTGCAAAAATATCTAGCGTAATAAAAAACTAATAACGCAACTGACCTGACCAACAATGCCAGATCACCATTGTGGCCACTGCCACTCTTGACTATTGCTCACTGCTCCTAATCATCTCCGAATTTTGATCGCAGAAATCAATCTTGTCCCAACTATTACGGAAGAACTACTCCGGCAAGCCGCCAACGTCTATCGTACTACGAGACCTACTGGCCCGTAAGCCTAATTCTAACTCGCACATTTTTAGCCAACCAAACATCGTGCCTTTTTATCGCACCAAAACGAACCATTATCACTTCCAGTCACGTTAGATATTGAACATCTCATCTCGAATTTCCACACGTACGAACTCAGTTTTCAACAACAAGGCCGCATCGGCCGCAGAAACTTTAGTTTCAGTTTGTACAAATTGAGTTCCGGCCCACGCAGCTACCTCTCGGCTATTAAAATGTAACGACCAACATAGTTCTCACACCAATACAATCTGTCTATCACTGCCCTACTCCCCCGGAGCAGCGGGCAACATGGCATTATCTGCCACTCACTGCGTTCTCTTAGTTCTTACGCCGTTATGGTTAACTCTGCGCATAAGAAGTATTCCAAAATATTTTATACGCTACCTGCTCTCCTGGCTCCCCGCATTATCGTATAACGCTTTACGAGTTATCGTTTAACTCTGGAGTTGGAAAATGCTTCATTTCCCACAACCGAATTTTCATAACACCAAATAAAAAAAACATGTCCGAAGTGTGCCGCGGCAAAAGAAAAGTGGGTAGACAGGCACGGGAGAGAATGTGGACGAGAGGGCAGGAAACGTAAGTTTTGCATAAATTAAGGTTAAGTTGTATGCAAATGAGTATGGATAAAAGGTGCCGACAAGCAAAGGGATATCCCATTTGTAACAAAAGGTAACACAGTGTGAAAGAGTCTACAAAGGAGAAACGTGCAGCGTTAACGATCGAGTCCAAAGTGGCGATCATAAAAGTGGTTGATTCCGTATATATCTTTCTCTATCTCTACGTGGACAACAGAAGGCTAAGGTAGTGGCAGACAACGGAATTCCCCCGTTCTTCACTCATTATAATTTTAAAAGATCGTCAAAGGATTTGCAGATGTTCATGCCAGAAATATGCCAGTGACAGGACCGATTCTTGTAGAAAAGAAGATTTTAAAGATTTAAAAAAAAAAGGCAAATTATTTTTTTAAGTTTGGTCATGAAGGATTTCAGGCATGTGAAGGATGGATCAGTCGATTCAAAGAATGACGTTGAATAGTGTGTCGCGTAGACACTAGAGATGTATTGGGCCTATTTATGTAGGCTAAGGTCAAAACTACCGTACGTGATGATTAGTAACTTCATACAACATATTTAGCATTTTACGTTTCTATGTCTTTATTTCGTCTTGTATTGAACAGTCCTTCCCCCCCCCGCCAATATTTTTTTTCTTTTAATTTCACTTATGACAACATTTTTATAACACATTTTTTCGTTACAACCGGGTATAACGAACATTTTGGGAGGTTTTCGTTCATTTTGTTATAACAGGGATTTACTGTACTGATAAACTTCTCTTATTTAACCCTTTTGGGCCTAAGCCACTTTTTCAATTCTCGTGCGAAAAAGCCTACGGCTGCAACATGGCTGCCATGAACAAGTTGCATGCCTCACGAAAATTAATTGTAATAAAAAAACTATGCGGTCTAAGAGTATAAAAATTCGCAGACGTAATAATTATATTGTAAATTATTGACCAGAAATATAATTGGGACCATCGTCCTACGTTTTCATTATTTAAAAAAATCCTGAAGTTCGACTGCGTGAACAGCGATAACGAAAGTTTTAACTTACAGTACTCAGAATGATAACATCCACTCGATATTCATCCGTCACAACGCGTGTTATTACTTCCGAAATCAGTATTTTATGTTTTATTACCGTAAAAATAGTTTAAAGTTGCTTTATTTCTTCGAGATTCACGATCGATTACAGCTCACTACCAAATCGTTGCCGGACGCCATAATAACCGGCTGCCCGCAATGCGATGCGCTGCTGCTGGCGCCAATGGCTGCGACCTTGACTTGCTTCGCGTGACGTCACTCGCGAACGGCCGAAGAGTCACGTGCCGCGAACGAGCCAATCAGCACTCGGGATAGCTCGCGAGGCCGAAGCGTTTGAACAACGGTCGTTGAAACAGAACATTTTATTGGAGGAATACAGGCAGTGATGTTGGAGTTGATGACATCATTTTTCGCGGGCCAGAAAATTGGGAATCCCCTCTCTCGAACGCGACCAAGATGGCGGCTGTACGTTGCGTCGTTCCGGAGATACGATCGTTTGAACCAAAGGGCTATTTTCAGTATATAAACGCAATTTCACGTTCATTTTGGCGACGATGCCAACAATAACATTGACTTAAGGTAATAAACAGATGATATTAAATTAAATTAACCTAAATAAACCGAAAATATACGTTCAAATTACGTAATTCAATCGGACTTACGCCTGCGATGTACGCAATAGGAAATTTTTTTTTTAACAGGGCGTAGAACTCGGCTGAACCGGGCTAATGATACATCGTCATGTCGGCTTTTTCGCAGTGGAATTGCGATGACGATATATCGTGGCTTAGGCCTAAAAGGGTTAAAAGATTGAAACAGCTTGAAAATTAATAGAATGCCGCATGATTGCAATGAAAGGTTTAGACAAGCCTACTACCTGTATACACCATGTCTGCTACAAACTCTTATACTAATCCACACTTACCCAGAATATGACGAGTACGAACTTTCAACTGGTTCTCGCCGGGATCGACGGGCTCCTGGATTTCTATTTTCTGTAAATACAACAAAAATTCATTTTATTAATTTTTCATTAACTTTCATTACTCATTTTCATTATTTAGTCATTTTATTTAAGGTTAAAGTTAACCTTCGCATAATCGGACTACTTTGGCACCACACCATCAAGAATGAAAAAAAAAAAACACTTAAGTAACAACCCACACTGCGAACCTAGTGAGAGGTCCCCGGGGGCCCCAATCAAAGTGAACAAGCACAGTCCAGTGGTCGGAGTGGTCAGCAACCAGCCAAGTGAATGCCGGATTGACTCATGACCAATGAAGGTACACATATGGAATTTGAAAAATAAATATATTAGAATGTTTGTCATCTGATGAAGTGAAAGAGTAGGCGAGACTGGAATGTTTTAAATAATTACACGTTAGCATGAGAGCCAAGTTTTTAAACCTTTGGAAGTTTATCAGTTTGAAATATTTGTAATATTAAAATTGCTCATTAATATGTCATTAACACAACACATCAGTCAATAGCTACTAGACAGGAACGGTCATTTGACAGAGGTGCAGTGAACTTGACCATGACAATGGAGGTCTACAGACTGTAGATAAACATCAGCTTTACACTTTTATGTATGCGTCTTCGGCAATCTTGATATGACGGCAACACTGAATTTGGCTGTCATGGATTAGTGTTATCATAGGTGGAACTATCCACCTATGGTGCTATTGTTCATTGCGGCTTAGTTTTCAGTGTTGTCATAAAATAATTCAAACCTGGGAATACTAACAAATTTCTCTTACCACGGCAGTTGAAATTAAAAGTGTTGACCACACGTTTTTCAGGTGTGTACCGCAAGTAATATACTGCCACTAGAAAAGTACAATTTTTCAAATATGCATGTTTTCCAGTTAAACCCAGTGATTAAATCTGGTCAAAACACAACCAAAAAACCATATCTTGCATACATTTAGGAGCGCTCTAGAATGACGAATTAAAATTTGGCTTTAAAGTATGATTTGGTTCTATACATGAATATGAATATGAATATGAATATGAAAAAAAAAACAGCAGTAAGCAAAAATAGCTTTTGACACCAGGGTACCCACGAAGCTACCAGTTTTTATAACTGTAGGGGGCGATGATGGAAGGGAGCACGGTATCCAGTCTCTGTTTGAACTGCAGAACCGATGTTGCTTCGATGGTATGTTGAGGCAGTTTGTTCCAGGTGTTAACCACACGGAAAGGAAGTGTGTTTTGGCGAAGGGACGTGTTGCATCTCTTCTTAAAGAGTTTTGCCCCATTGTTCCGAGTGGCAGAGCTCGCAGAGAGGGTGAACCATTCCTTGGCCGCAGGATCTTCACCATTGAAGATCTTGTAAGTGTAAATCAGATCACCTCTGATACGACGGTAATTCAGTGTTGGGAGCTTGAGGGCAGCAAGCCGGTCGGGGTAAGACGCGTTTTTGAGTCCCACAACAAGTTTAGTGGCACGTCTCTGGACAGGTTCCAGCTTGTCATGGTCCTCTTCAAAACGAACCCACCATGCTTGGCCTGCATACTCCAGAATGCTGCGAACTTTGCTGCGGTACAGCATGAGGAAGGTCTTCCTTGGGAGGGTTGAGAAGGTGGTCGGGATGATGGCGAGGGCCCCATAAGCTTTAGCCACGGCAGCCTGTATGTGTTTGGAGAAGTTCAGGTCGCGGTCAATGACGATGCCAAGATCTCGTTATGAATTCTTCTCTGTCATTGACGTTCCTGGGCTAAGGCGATAGTCAGCCTGGTGATGTTGGGTGCCAAACCTCAGAACTGCACACTTACTCCCGTTAAGGTCCATGTCCATGGCCTGCGTCCAGGACACCATGTTGGAGATATCGGCTTGGAGTTTCGCAGTGCTAGCGAGTTCGTTTGAGACGGCGAAGATCTTGGTGTCATCGAAGAAAATACAATTGTCACTTTGAAGATGCTCGTAAGGGTATTCATGAAAAGAATGAAGAGGAGTGGACCAAGGACACTCCCCTGTAGTACTCCACTGACTACATCCACTGAGGCAGAGACATGACCGTCTACACTACACTTCTGGTGCCGGTTGGTGAGGAAAGACGTAAGCCATGCAAGGAGTGCACCTGAGTAGCCTACATCACTGAGAACTCTCAGAAGTTTGGTGTGAAGGTAAGGTGTCAAAAGCTTTAGCCAAGTCAAAATAGGCTGCATCAGCTTGGAGCTTGTCGTCAAGCCACTCTGTGATCTTGTCGAGGAAGTGGATGAGATTGTGGGTGGTTGACCGACCAGGCAGCCCTCCATATTGGTTCTGGTGGACTATGCTGTTGTCAATGGCAAAGTTGAGCATGGTCTTGAAAATAATTTTTTCCGTGATTTTGCAGGGAATGCTGGTAAGACTGATAGGGCGGTAATTATTAACAGAGGATCTTGAGCCCCCTTTGTGGATAGGAGTGACATGTGCAAGTTTCCACGTGGTTGGAAGAGTGCCCTCTGCCATAGATTTACTGAAGAGTTGGGCTAGAGCAGGACTGATAACAGGTCCAAGCTCTTTTAGGGTCAGAGGATGAAAGCTGTCAGGGCCGGGAGCAGAATGTGTGTTAATCGAGTTCAACAGCTTTTGGATCTCAGTGGCTTTAAAGGTGACTTCGGTGAGGGTATCGGCTGCTTGCAGTGTATTGGCAGTAACAGGAGTAATTACTGGGTTCCCAGGCTTGAAAACCGACCCGAAGTAACTGTTGAGTTCGTTGGCATTTCCGAGGGGATCACAGATAAGGACTCCATGCTTGTTTTTAAGTTGGCCTACCGGGATGTGGTGAGGCTTTCTTCGATTAACATAGTCCCAGAAATTCTTGGGCTCGGAGACAGATGCATTTGCAATCTGCGATTCGAAATTCGTGCGTGACTTGCGAATAAGTCCCGTGGCAGCATTTCGTGATTTTTTGTACTCCTCATAATCAGCAGCACAGTGGGTTTCTGCAAAGCAGTCCCAGCTTTTTTTCTTTTGTTTCAGGGCATCTTTAACTGAACTGTTAACCCAGGGGTGGTTTCTTTTCTTTTTTCCTATCTGTCTGACAGTAGGGGAAGCACCGAAAACAGCTTGTTGAATTGTTCAATGTAATAGCGACCAGGCTTCTTCAGTATTCAAGGGAGCCGTGGCCTCGAGTAGATTGGCCGTAGCAACAGTGTCCTGAATTTTATCAAAATCGGCACGGTGGATGTTTACTCTAGGCTTGTTGGTGGTAGGTGAGCTTTTGCAGGAAATCCAAACGTGAGTGGCCGCGTGGTTACTATTTCCAAGAGGGTACGACACACTAACATCAACAACAGAGCTGCACATTCGCGTTGTGAGGACGAGGTCCAAAGTGTTTGGTGTTTGGCCCCGCCGAAACCTTGTAGGTTCACGAACATGTTGCACCAGGTCTCTGCTACTGATAACATCAGTGAAGGAGCCCTCAATGGGAAGAAGGTGTTTGTCTTTCTTGTCTGTCCACTTCAGATTGGGCAGATTGAAGTCACCGATAAGTATAAGTTTATCGCCATACTTATCGGCTAACGATTTGATGATCACGCTGAAATTGCTGTTGTTGTCTGCGGAGCTATTAGGTGATCTGTACAGGCAAGCAACGATGAGGTTTTGACGGTCAGGAGTTTCAATTTCCACCAGAAGGAGATCGTCGAAGTCCACAGGAGGGTTCACAATAGTGTGGCTCATGTTGCATTTAATAAAACCTACAATCCCCCTAGTCTGGTTTTTAAGCGAGTTAAAAACAGTGCTGTAATCTGGTATTTTGATGGCTTCAATGTCCATATAGTTATTAGTAGTTTTAGATTTTGCCTCGGTTATGAAGACGATAGGAGTAAGGTTGATGGGAGTGAAGTAGTGACTCGAGCTCGTCGAGTTTATTTGCAAGCGAGTCTGCATTTGCGTGAATGAGCAAGGAAAGTGAGTTGCGGTTGTAGCTAGGCGGATGACTGGTAGGGGGTGCTGAGGCTTGGGAGAGTATGGGCGACGGTAGGAGTCATATTGCTTGGTTGGGAGATGGGTTGGGGAGAGATTGAGTGGGCTTGGGTGGGATAGGGGGTGGAGACTTTGGAAGTGCTAAGGCTGGGTTAGGGGTGCTCGGAATGGCTTGGGAAGAAAGGGGGCAAGCGACAGTTATTTGTGTAGCACTAGGCTTTGGGGTGGCATAGCTGTTAGGCAGAGTCAGTTCGGTAACAGAACAATTTGCTAGAGGTGGTGGTGGGTTTGGCACAAATCTTTCTTCAACTTTCGTGTAAAAACTTCTCTGGCGAAGCAAAGAAAAAACTATACCAGTTGGCCAAGTTTCTGGCTTAAGGAACGAGTCAGTGCTCGAAGTTGACACTTCCAAGTAAAAGGAGGAGTAACCTGGAAATTTAGTTTTCATTTTAGCAATTTGGCTAATTTCACTGGCTAAGACGCAGTCGACTGTTGCACAGTAGTCAAAAATATCTTTGGCTCGCAGGTTGGTGCTAAACCTACTTATGAAAATAAATGTACCACGTTGTTTGGTTTTCACAGCAGTAAGGTTAGCGTTTTTGTTGATTCCTATCAATGGACAGGCTTTGGTGGTAAGCTTAAAATTATTATCATCAGTTTCCCTTACGGCTTTTTTCTTTCGAGCGTAGTTTCTTCGGCTCAACTGTTCTTTAAATTCGGATGTGCCGCCGGCGTTGTTGGCCGCATCTACTTCAGTTTCGGTTTCGGTTAGAGTATGGGAATCGATCGTCGATGTTTTCACAGTGCTAGTCGTTACACTAATTGGCAAGTACTAGTTTTTATTTGCTTTCTGAGCACATTTCTCTGGGTTTTGCGTGTTTGTTTCAAAGCTCTGCAATGTGGGAATGAAGGCTTTCACGTGATTTGCAGTCGGATGTTGTTGATCGGCAACCTTAGCTTCATTATCCATGATTTCCGGTTCCGGGTTAGCGTCGCGCATCACTTCCGGAAGTGCGGCAAGATGGTTGTGTTTTTCCCTTGGGACCATGTCGCCGAAAGTAGAAACCAAAAAAAGTTTCAACTCACTAAACTCCTTCAATATTGAGTTATGTGAGCTGATACACTGGTGAACCGAGTTACGTAATTCACCAATTTCAGTGTCCTGTGTCTTGGTGGAGTGGCTGGGTTTGGCATTGGCTTGGTGTGTAGGGCAATGGAGATGTTCGGAGACAAACACGTGCGATTCCCTTGGGAACTGGCTCTGCTTTAGAATTTGCAGGATATTTTTGATGGTGTTGATGTTACGTTTCTCACCTTGTCGGTTTATCATATGCTTTTCTGGGATACATGTATGCACGATCTTTTTTGCTTCGTGGATTTCGTCCTCCGTGTAGAACGAAGCACATTCTTGGGCCAAGTTGTCTAAAGTAATGCTTACCGCTGGCGGTATGTTGTTGACCAGGTAACACAGGAGTTCAGAAATAATGACGTTCTTCATGGTTTCGTGTGTTTTCTGATGTATGGGTGTTGTTCCCTGTAGCTTCATTGTTGTCGATGCAACTTTTGTGGTTTGGGAAGCCTTCAGATTCCGAATGGTTTAGGTCCTCTTCAGGAGCTTCGGATGGACCTGCCATACTGGTATACTGGTAACAATTCATCCAGTCATCCAGCCATCTTACGTGTGACCCACAGACAACTTGATGAATATGACACACAATACGGGAATTTACTTACCTCTGAATGCTTGAGCACTTCTAGTTGGTTGTGCAGATGAGGCTAGGCTCATTTGCGCTAATGAAGGAGAGCTGATCCCTGAACGTGTTGGATGCCGAGCCTAGAGCATGAAAAAAAAAAAACAAGTGAACAGCATTAGCATTGGGGTTGGCTCTCCTCATCCAGTTCGGTTCACGAATACTTTACTGATATGCAGTTTGCCTTGATTTGTTAGACTCTCATGCATTGCCTCATGCTACTATGAAAGGAAATCACGGGCTATATAAGCAAGGAGAAAAAACTAACGACAGTCGATATTTAGAAAAAAAGTATAAACTGTGTAATACGAAAAAAATATTTTCACACCAAGTAAAACAATCTCCAGGATGAAAGCCATTCTTTGTTTCAAATGAGCTAAAAGGAGGAAGGCAGGCAGATGTGAACACTTTAGGGTTTTACAATGAATTTTTAGGAAGTTTGCAAAGCTCAAAAATGGGAAATTCAGCTCAAAGAGGAAAACTTTCATGCCTGCTAACCCTTAGGCATCGTTCCTGGGGTTGTCTGTGGGCCTGACATTACCCCTATATTCAGCTTCAGCTTATAGCACAGCGATGCTTGAGCCCAATCCAAAAATGGCTGAAATGGCTAATAAATGTACTACAATGGATCGAAAACTTTGCTGTTCATACTGTGAAATTTTTCGATCCGTTATAAAAACAACAACAAGCAGCAACTTTTTAAAAAATGTGCATTCAAACTAGTCACAGACCAACAAATTCCCGAATCTAATGCCGAAAATTTAAACCCTATTGTAAAGAAACTTCTAACTCTGTGCATACTGCCACAGATCCTACTTTAGAAATTAACGAAACCGAAAGTGAAACTTCAGGCGATTTCAACGCAACTGAGGGTTTCAAAGAACAGCTCAGTAGAAAAAAGTTTGT
>JAHWFP010123555.1:4328-17909 GCA_023313725.1 Lithobius niger | reverse complement strand
CCCAGCCTTCTTGTCCCTTCATCCCCCAAATCCCCTCCTCCTATTCCACCCAAACCTGCCCTCCCATCCAATCATTCCATGCTCTGTCCCACCACATGACGCCCATCCACACCCACAACTAGCCTTGTCCCCCCATCTCCTGCACCTGTCCCCATCTACTCTCCCACCCTGCTTGTACATGCAAATGCCGATTCACTTGCTAACAAACTTGACGAACTTGAACCTCTGCTCCATACTCACCAACTAGTGGTCGCAATTACCGGTTATTTCATTAAACGTTTAACCTATTTTTAAAACGTTCGTATTAACAATGTTCACAAAACAATTGTTAAAAAAAATGTTTCCTAAAAACGTAGACTATTGTTAATTGGCATTATTCAGTAACAGTTTAGTAATAAATGCAGACCATTGTTTAATCTATCGTAGGTTTAATTGGTACGTGCTGGATCCACAGTTTTTGGATTAAAGACGGATCTGATAGTCAATTATTTACCGGCTGGTGGTGTAGGGTGTTTTCCACCAAGACGATTTTTCATGGATCCAGTTGATCCGCCTGCATATTTTAAAACTACCGTAGAATTCACATTTAACTGTGTCAGCAGAAGCTTTCTTAAGGTAGCATTGTAGGAAAAATATTACCTGACTTAGCACACGTGGTGAAAAAAACATGTAGCTATGACGATTGATGATCCAATTGTAATCGTGATTGAAAGCCCAGTTAAATGCATGTGCGCGAAATACTCCGGGTTGCTTGGACGAGTCTACTTTAGGAGTTTGGCCGCTGGTGATGGGGGAAGGAGGGAGAAAAGTAGTGAAAGTCAAGTTTTAACTAAGTCGTGCTGCATGTCCATCGATGCTATCTTGGTTGATTACGTTTACACAAACACGGAAATTAAAATCCGTTTAACCGAACTTGCCACGGTTATCGGTTACACGTTTAACCGTTGCAACCACTATCACCAACCTGCAGTAGTCTTTATTACTGAAGCAAAATCCAAGACTGTGAATAACTTCCGCGAAATCGAGGCTATCAAACTCGGAAACTATCATACTGTCTTCAACCCTCTCCAAGGCCAAACTAGAGGGATCATTAGTTTCATTCACCACAGCGTGGACTACAACCTTGTGGTGGCCCCAAAGACATTTGATGATCTCCTCCTTATTGAAATTGGGACCCCTGGACACCATGTCTCCGCCATTGCCTGCCTTTATAGGTCACCAAACAGTTCTATCGACAACAATAATTCCTTCATTAATGCCATTAAATCCTTATTTGATAAGTATGGTGATAGTATTATCCTTGTAGGCGATTTCAACCTGCCAAACCTCAAATGGACGGAAGAGGAAGACCAGCACCTCACTGCTGTTGAGGTTGCCTTCATTGACGCCTACACCAGCAGAAATCTCACACAGCATGTCCATGAACCCACCCGGTTACGTCACGGACAAACGCCAAACATCTTGGATCTTGTACTTACCACATGTACGTCCAGTGCCATTTGCGACGTTGCCCTTTCCCATCCTCTTGGGAACAGTGACCATGCACCTACACTTATTTGGATTTCCGGTGAACAGGCACCAACCCCAACCAGAACACGGTCGAACATTCACCGAGCTGATTTTAACAATATTAGGAGAGCAGTGACGGAGGCTAATCTTACTGACGCCATGGCTACCTTAAACACCGAAGATGCTTGGACCCTTCTGCACCACGCTAGTGTTGCACGGTATTAAGTTTTGGCAGAACGGTACGGTACGGTTCTGAAAACGGCGGTCTACGGTAATATCACGGTAATTTAGAAAATAATTTTGCGCTATTACCACTTTAGCACAAAAGAATTCAAATATGGCTCTTTGCATTTAATTTTTTTTACTAAAAGAGGGACTTCGCTTTCTTCTTGATTGGACGGTATGACATCGACAACACAAACACGCTCGGACACGCTTGTTAGTGAAGGGCTGCTCCCTCTCCCACCCCTCCCCCTGCCCCTTCCGCAATGTGGGCACTTCCTCTGCCTAGTGGGATCGGATTTCATTCGCTCGTGCAAATTTCACACCTTCGTATCGGCGCTTATTTGTGCGAGTTTATTTAAAATAATTTTTGCCATCCGAAAGCAAAAAAAGGGTAAAGCTGGTTCGTGAATGGTCGTCAGCACCATAATCACGGTAGTACCGTGGTACTAAAAAAGGAACGATACTGATACCGTAATTTTTTTTTACCGTCAATACCGTGAGTACCGATTTACCGAGCAACACTACACCACGCCATCAATCAATCCACTCTCGAGTTTTCTCCTACTGTGAAGCAGAGAGGAAAGAAGAAGAGCCGCCACCCCAGGGTTACCAAAACTGTTAGAGATGCCCTTAATCAGAAGAAAAAAAGCTGGAACTTCTACACTGAGACCCGCTGCATTGCTGATTACGAACACTACAAGGTGACACGCAACACTGCCACTGCTCTTATCCGGAAGTCTCGCACTGTGTATGAGCAAGAACTTGCTAGCGCTGCATCTTCCAATCCAAAGAAATTCTGGCACTATGTCAACAGGAGAAAGCCCCGTCATGTCCCTGTGGGTCCCCTGATGATTACAAAAAGATTGCTTGATTGCTAAAAGAAGCACTTGTTTAAGTTCGTTTACATCTTTTACAATGGTTACATTGTCTCTGATCCTTTAGCAAAGGCAAACGAACTGAACCGTTACTTTGGGTCTGTCTTCAAAAGGACCAGGCCTGCAAACAAACCTGCTCTTAGCACAGGTCAAAGAGTAGCAAACACCCTTAGTGTGGTCAATTTTGATACCTCTGACATCCTCAAATTGCTGCAGTCTCTTAACATACATTCTGCAACTGGACCAGACAACCTTCATCCTCTGACCCTTAAAGAACTTGGCCCAACCATTAGTCCTGCCTTAGCGCAACTTTATACCAAGTTCATGACTGAAGGCACTGTCCCCACGGCCTGGAAACTTGCGCACGTCACGCCTATCCACAAAGGTGGATCTAGATCATCTGCGAAGAACTACCGCCTGATCAGTTTTACCAGTATTCCCTGCAAAATCATGGAAAAGATTGTTTTTAACACCATGTTAAACTTTGCAATCGAAAACAACATCATCCATCAAAATCAGTACGGCGGTCTCCCCGGCAGATCTACAACGCACAATCTTATTCACTTCCTCGATAAAATTACCGAATGGCTCGACAATAAACTTCAAGCGGATGCAGCCTACTTTGACCTTGCCAAGGCATTTGACACTTTGCCGCATGTCACACTTCTGGACGTCCTTCGTGATGCTGGTTTTTCAGGTGCACTTCTTGCGTGGCTCTCTGATTTCCTCTCTGAAAGACACCAGAGATGTAGTGTGGAGGGGTTTCTCTCTGCCGAAGTTAAAGTACACAGTGGAGTCCCACAGGGCAGTGTGCTTGGCCCACTCCTCTTCATTCTTTTTATGAACACCTTGTTTGTACATCTCGACAAAGATAACTGTGTTTTCCTTGACGATACTAAAATCTTTGCTATCTCTGATGACCCAGTAAGTACAGCTGAACTACAGGCCAATATTTCCAGTATGGTGTCCTGGACTAAATCCGTGAACATGGACCTAAATGAAGACAAGGCAAACTAGGCAAGACAAGGCAAGGCATTCAAGGCAAGGCATTCAAGGCAAGGCATGAAGACAAGGCATTCAGCACCACAAGGCAAACTATAACTTGGGACCTGGAATTGCCCTCCCAGAAAGGGAACTTCAACGGGACCTGGGAGTGATCATTGATCGCGACTTGAGGTTCTCTGCTCACATTCAAATGGTGACTGCGAAGGCTTACGGGGCCCTTGCTATCATTCGGACCACATTCTCGACCCTTACCAGAAAGACATTTCTTCTACTTTACCGCAAGGTACGCAGTATCTTGGAGTACGCGGGCCAGGCTTGGTGGTTCCGCCTCGAAGAAGACAGCTGTAAGTTGGAACGTGTCCAGAGACGTGCCACAAAGCTTGTCGCGGGGCTCAAGAGCACCTCTTATTCAAACCGTCTTACAGCGCTCAAGCTTCCAACTCTAGAATATCGACGAGTGAGAGGGGACCTCATTCTGACATTCAAGACACTTGCTGGCAAAGATCAAGCCTCAGTTGACGGGTTTACACTATCCTCCAATACGGTGACCCGCAACCACGGCGCCAAACTTTTTAAACACCGATGCAACGCCACCCTTCGTCAGCACACTCTTTCCTTTCGTGTATTGAACACTTGGAATAAGCTACCACCGCACGTTGTCAGTGCAACATCTGTTCTGCAATTCAAGCAGCGCCTTGACACAGTGCTCCCAAATTTTATCAGCCCCTATTGTTACAAGAACTGGTAACTTTGTGGCTCACTCGGTGCCAAAAGCATTTTGTGCTTCCTACCGAGAATCTTTCAATTTCAATTTCAAAAATAACACAACAATGTCCACATAACTTTACATCAAGGACATATACTTTGTCCAGCAAATTTTCAACGTCTCCCAGATGCACTGTTCAGGCTTTGAGATTTTTTGTGCCTTCCACTACATCATCGTCTGCTCCAACAACAACATCCCTGCTTTCATCCCTTCCGCCTATTTGCAGGACAAGGTAGGTGTCTTTGATTGATGTTATGCAGATATTGTGGTGTTATTTGTATAACTACAATGAATAAGAGTTCACTTCTCTCCTCCGATGATTCTAGACTGACTGGTTGAATTATCAATCTGCCAACCAAGCTTTTTCATCATTCCAGTTAGAGTGTGAGTGGCATAAGCATCAATCCCCAACAACATTTTTTTTTAATCGGCCACCCTTCAATAAAAGTACAACCCCAAAGGTAAAAATTCTTGATACAATGTGCTGGAGCTTAATACTGAATTAAAACACTTAATGTAGCATGTATAAATTGTAAACACACAAATACCATGGTAACGATCGAATGAACTGGGGAGGAAAGGAATAATCACTGTTCCCCACCATCAAAAAAAATTGACAGTCCTGAAATCAAGGATCAGTTGCCTAGGAGTTTAATGACTGAATATATAGACGGTGAATTTCTTTTTAAAATTTGGTCCATTAAAACTCATCGATGTATTATATTCGTGCTCTAATTCATAACTCACTGAAATGTTGACCGGCTTTTGAAGTCTGAGTATGCGATGCGATGCGAAACATCTTTTGGCACTGTAGGACCACTCTAGCGATGAAATATATATCAGTGGTAATGTGAAAGCAAGTGGAGCTAGTGTAATACGACAATGAGTAAACATTGTTTACCAAACCTACCTCCAGTCAATGCGTAGGATAGTTACAAACATTAGGACTTGACAAGTGCTATTAAGAAGTCAGTAAATCAAAGTTTTTTTTTTATATTTAGCAAAAACGAAATGAATAGAAATGAAACTACAACGAAAAGATATAAAGAAATACTCGTCGCCCGATGATACAACGGGGGTTTCTTTATAACAAAAAGTAAACTACATTCAAAAGTAATCTCAATTGCTGTAAAGTCCAAAAAAATTATATGTAAACAAACCCTATCGGTACCGTATCAAACTTATTGCACTACCAGTAGCTTGCGTGAAAGTCGTTCACCTTATAATCATGACCATTTGTTTTTATTTTTATCAGTAAACCTGAAACAGCATATGCCTTATGAGACGGTTTAACATGTCTCTTCCTGTGGTAGTTGTTAAATGGTTCTATTAATTTTCACATGGTTATATTAGGTAACAAGTAGTTTTTTCCGTAATTTTCGTGAAACTGACGATCCACATTATCAAACTGTTTTTAAATCTTGATTTTGCACCATGTCACAATGACGTGGTTCTCTAAGCGTTTTTCTCTCTCCTGCCAAGTTGTTCACTGTGTCACCTTTACACTTATTTAACTTCATTCGTTTGAGGTAGGAGTTGAGCACTGCCAACAGCTCATCAAGAGGAGAAAAACTTTTAAAGAGCAAACCCGATGCCATGTGGTGAGACTGAAGATTTGAATACTGTCTGATGATGTGATTGTCAGACTCATGACAGTTAATATGTAATATTACCAACCACCTAAAAAATGTGGGCAGTGCCTTAAAGCTACTGCATTGTCACGACCTACTCCATCGCCACTACAATCGTTTATTGTAGCTATAGTCGTTCATGTATGCACTTGGATGGTACAACCTAGTGCTCAACCTTGCCATTCAACAGCATTTGAAAGAAAACACATTTCTGATTAACACACAGGCACCCCCCCCCCCCCCAAACTCTGGAATTTAATTTCTCTTGAGAGATGAAATCTCCAAACAACTTACAAACCAGTGGACTGATGGGCCTTATAAATATGGGAGCCCACGCCAGATCCGAGCGCTACTTTCGAAAGCCGAAGCAGACGACGAGGCAGTTGGAAACTTCCAAGTTAATACTGTCTGATGAAGCAAACGATTAACTGTCTGTCGAAAATTTGAAAGAATATTGGTAGTGTATTCTTTAATTTGAAGTAGTGCATGTTTTGTTGAACAATTCAAAGTAACAAATACTTCAAAAATGTGCACTCCACAACCTTGAATTGAAGAGAGACTGTTTGGTAAAAGCGTAACTAGTGTAGTAACGTGTACAATGTCTTTTTATTAATTTAACTATAAGCATACCTGGGACTTAACTACTACAGGTCTGCGAATAGCTGTTTGTTGAGCATATTCAGCAGATAATTGGGCTTTACGTTCCTCCTTGGGCTGATGAAAGTTAACGCCTAAAGTCTTTGAAGCTAAGACTGTGCCGTCCATTTGTGCTTTTGCTTCTGTTGCCTCTTCCGGAGAACTAAAGCATACGAATCCAAAACATCTTGATTTACCATTTTCGTCGAGCATAACCTAGAAACAGAAACAAGTTTTGCACATTATACAATGATAATAATGGAATTAAAAATTCTTACCCTAGTAGTGGAATCTCACCCATATTTTCCAAATACTGTAAATTGCCTATTAAACGCCCTGGCTTTGCTAACGTCTACCCCCCCTCCAAAAAATGCCAAATTTTCAAAATTTCTTGTAGTATTTTTAATAATACACCCCCCCCCCCCCCCCCCCAAAAAAAAATTGTCATGTTTCTACTAGAAATTAGCTAAAAGCTTCAAACGTTTTAACAAAATCAACGTTTTATCCCTTTAACAGAAAAGTCTGCAAAATTTAGGCCTATGCGATTGATCATTGACGTGCGTAATCTGGATTCAGTATAGTAAAAATGCAATGCCTTTATTCTCATTTATTCACAAATTTAGGGTATTAGATCGTCCTCCATCCGATATCTAACTTAATTCAAAGTGAAAACTAATTTCTAACCATCACCAACCTTCAAAACACAATGCGCCTCACGACCAGAAAGCGCCAAGCAGAGTACCGTCGTAATGAACGCGGTAGCCTTGATGTTCCAAACACTCAGTAGTAGCCATAAGGAACCATGATCACATGATCCACCTAGCGTCAAACTTGCCTACTAGTAAGCGCTTGAAACATCAAGTCCACCATGTCCATTAAAAGCGTTACTCTGCTCTGCACTTTGTGGTCTTAAATAACGGTTTTTTTTAAGGTTGGTAATGGTTAAAAATTAGTTTTCACTTTGAATTACGTTAGATATGGGAAGAAGGACGATCTAATAAACTATTTTTGTGAATAAATATGAAAAAAGGCATTGTGTTAATGCTAGACTGAACCAAGATCATGTATGTGAATGATGAACTTTTCCACGATAGATTAGACTTAAATGCCAAACCCCCCCCCCCAAAAAAAAATATGTTACGTCCAGAGATAAACAAAATTTTGAGAATTTTTCATTTAAAGCATCCAAATAATCAGTCAATCAGCAAGTTTATCAGCATACTGCAACACATTGTGGTTTGAACAATTGAGTGATTTACAAAACGGCTTAAAACCACTGGAGGGTAAGTAAAAACCACTGAATGCTTTATTCCCGAAACTAGATAGACATAACTGCATCTGGGAATTTTTTTCCTAAAAAGACTTTTTTTTGTCTAGAAGATTATTTAACGCATCTTTATTTTTACAACACCTGAAATGGTATGAATACAAGTAGCCAAGAGGTGCAGAGAAAGCACTATGTAGCCTAAGCCAAGACGTTTCGAACCACTTCTGGTTCATTCTCAATTGGGAAACTTAAGACTTAATAAAACATGAATAACAGAAAAAAGCTGCAGGCAAGCCCAGAGCCAAATCAACTACATAACAGGAATAAAAATGTACACCCAGACGGAACTGCGACACAGTCAGTACCAGCAATTTGTAAAATAAAATAAAGAGGTAGGAAAAAGGGGTGCACAGTTGCCTGGCACAGGCCTATGTGGCAAAGAAAGGGCAAATCCACATTTCTCTCTCACAGATAACTTCACTCTGTGTTACAAGTTGGGATCCCTTCCCTGACTACGGCACTTCTTTTATGGTCTTATTACCATTCAAAACATGGTAATATACGCAAAGCGGCTACATCACCTCCCCTGCCCTTCTCACTCCCCGTCTGCTATGGTACTCCACTCTTTATCTAGCCGCTGGCGCGGTATGGTCGTACGGTTAGGAGCTGAAGCAAGATTGGTCTTCAAGACTTGATTAATATTTTATTTTGCTTTCGTGTTGGACGACGACTGTGATACCACAATTGAGAAGAATTGTGAGGCCCAGGTGTGCTAGGAAGGCCGCAATACAAACTAATTGCGAAGCACCAAGCGTGCTTTGAAGTTTGATCCGCAATATTTTGCGAGGCACGAAGAGTGCTGTCAGGAAGGAAGGAGTTTCCGACGAGGAGAACGCCAGTCGGGCGTAATGGTGGCCAGGCTTGTTAAAGTGGACGGTTTGGATAGTTTTCCCGGACACGTGGTGTGACGATAGTGGCAAAAATGGAGGTGGATTTGGACTTGCTGAGTGCGTTGCTTAACTGGGCAGGGGTGCCGTCTTGGGCCTACTAAGAGAAGTGCGTAAAAACTACACTACGTGGAGGATGGTGCACGATTTGGGCGGCCATGATGTTACCAGTTGTCCGTTGGCCAAAATACAAAATGGCGGCGCGTTGCTGTGGTTTGGAGTTGCCGCGCTGTGTACTCTGTTGCGAGCCAGATTGGCCGTTAGATGTAGTGTGGATCAATCGGTTCCCGGTGGTTTAGACGATGCCAGATCGTTACAGGTTGATGCATTACGAACTTTGTGTGCGACGTTCAGGAATTTGAGGCCATTTTCGGCGGGCACGAGGTGGCGAGCTGGCTCTTTGTTGGGCCAGAGTGGTCAGAGATTGAGGCGTCACCTTGAGTTTTGCGCACTAGGCCTAATGGCGAGGCCAGCGCTACGGGCGGTCTGGGGGCAGGCGAGTTTGGTATCAGACGATGCTCGGATTGCCCCGAAATTGCAAGAAATGGTGATGCAGGGCATGATGGAACGTGTAGAGTGTACCTGAGGGGTCGGTCGGTTTTGCATCGCAGATTTTTGCAGTCCCGAAGCCCGATGGCTCGATACGTGTAATTTTTCAACTTGAAGATGTTGAATGTTTATGTGGAGGTGCAAAAATGCCGTTTGGACACGCTGACTGTGGTTGCTAAGTGCTTACGTAAAGGTTGGTTGATGGCTAAAACAGACCTTTCTCAGACGTATTATGCAGTGCCAATAGCAATGAACGCCCGGAAATATTTAATGTTCTCTTGGCAGGGGTGTGTTTACCGTTTCTATGTGATTCCTTTTGGGCTGGCGTCCGCACCGTATATTTTTATGCAGTTGGTAGGCCAGGTGCGGCATTTTCTCTGGTGAGAAGGTGTGTTAATTTTTGTGTATTTAGATGATTTTGGCCTCTTGGGACCATCGGTGCGGAGTGTGGAAGTTGACGTTCATGGGACAGTGGAACTGCTTCGCGAGCAGGGATGTTTCCCAAACTTTGCCAAGAGTGTCTTGGTTCCCACACAGAGCCTGTTGTATCTGGGGATTCAGGTGGATTTGGTTGGTGCTAGGCTGGTGTTACCTGACAGGAAACAGCAGGAACTGCTACATGAGGTGCGGCAGATCTGCAGGAAGCCCATAGTGTCTGTGCGTGAAACGATGCGCTTGTTGGGGTTGGTCGAAAGTATTGCCAGTGTGGTGGTGGATGCCAGGCAGCATACCCGTTTCTGGCAGGACGATTTACGCATGTGGTCTCGTGGCGATTACCCGAGTGGAGTGTTGTCGGCTGGGTCTAGGTCCGATCTGGTTTGGTGGTATTGTTTGCTGGAGGATCCGGCGGTCAGTCGCCCATGGTGTGTTCCGGAGCCAACCGCGGTGCAGTGTACGGATGAATCGAATTTAGGCTGGGGTGCTACGCTGGCTGGTGATCATGCACAAGTCCGCTGGTTACAGGAGGAGACTATGTTGCATATCAATGCCCGGGATCTCCTGGCTATGGTAAAAGCGGTGGAAGCATTCCGGGAGAAGCTGCAGGAAGCGGCTGTGCGCATTTTGTCCACCAGCATGGTCGCGGTATGTTATGTGCGCCAACAGGGCGGGACTTAGTCCCGAGAGTTGACAGGCCTTGTGCGGAGGCTGTTGGCCTGGCAGCAGCGGCTCGACTGCACCATCGACGCCCGTTTCATTCTAGGAAAGTTAAATTTGGTAGCTGATTGGAACTCTAGAGTGTTCCTGGACAGGTACGACTTTATGTTGTCCCCCGGGGTGTTTCGGAGTGTGTGTAACAGGTTTGGCACCCCTGATGTAGATGTGACTGCGCAGCTGCCCAGGTTTGGGGCTTGGGGCAAGTGTCCGGGCACAGAGTTTATTGATGCGTTCAGCGAGTCGTGGTGCGGGTTTGAGCCTTATTTGTTCCCCCCGTGCCCGCTAATTGGCCGGTGTGTGCAAAAACTGATGGGGGATGGAGTGAAGTCGTCGATCCTCATCACGCAGGTATAGCCGGGTGCCACTTGCTTCGTGGAACTGTTTGCCTTGGTCAAGGAGGGCCCGTGGCCCTTACCGCAGAGGAAGAATATGTTGTGGGACCCGTACGAGTGAATGACAGCCTCGGATGCCTGGGGCTCGTGGGTGGCCTGGGGCATTGGCATGCAACGCTTGGAATAGGGGCAAGTGAGAATCCTGCTAGTTAGTGCACGTTCTGTAATCCTCTCAACTTGTAACACAGAGAGGAGTTCTGTGAGAGAGAAATAATAATTCTATCAGGGTAAGGTACTTACCTGGTAGCAAATTTGACTCCTGCCCAGCCGAAGCCACGAAGCCAAGGTACTTACCTGCAGGAGAATTATAGTTCTCCAAGTGGAGAACGACGAATCTGTGTTACTTAAACTTCCCTCCCACCTCCCTGCCGGGACTCTTCCCCCGAAGCTGCGAGAAACGAGTGGGGTACCATAGCGGACGGGGAGTGAGGAGGGTAGGAGAGGAGACATAGCCGTTTTGCAGATATTACCATGTTTTGAATGATATTAAGACCATAAAAGAAGCGCCGTATAGGCAGGGAAGGGATCCCAACTTGTAACATAGATTCGTCGTTCGCCGCTCGGAAAACTATAATTGTCCTGCCGGTAAGTATCTTACCCTGGTAAAATTATTATTTTTATATGGTGGTGTGAAGGACGACTGGAGGCAAAATTTGGTAACATTGAAATGCTGAAGTAATTTAAAATATTCTTGATATTTCTGTGCCAAGATAAGAATGTGGTTATGAATGGGTAGAGGGCAGAGTGAGATGCATACGGTTTCTAACTTAATTCTTGTACGGGCGTTAGGGATTTGGAATAATACGGCCATGTTATTCCAAATCCCTATAACCGGTACTAGAATTAATTTACAAACCGTATGCATCTCACTCTGTGGTTATATATGTTAACAAAATAATCTTCTTCATTTTACATTTAATGAATAACTTTCGGTATCGCTCGCTCAATTGTGTCGCCTCGTTTACACTCCAGGAGATTTGACTATGATGTTAGTCAGCTGTTGACACACATTGCGGCCCAACGCAGTATGGCTCCATTCATCTATTAGTGCCATCCCAGCCTTGTATTGTGTATCCATGGGGTAATTGTATCGTGTCGGGGCCACAATTCCATTTTATGCAATGCAGTACGCACACATTTTTAGTAGTATTTACGTTAACGAATGCTGATTTTTCACTCGCTCGCTCAGTAACCCACCATCCGATTTAGGATTCACTGTAAATAGAACCCACTCCTTCGTTTATAATTGTTTATCTCCCTTGCTGTAGTCCCAACTTCAACCGATCTCCCAATGCTCATTGAGGGTGCTCAGAGGGTGCTCATTGAGGGCTCCCTATCATCATGGTCAAGCGTGACATGTGGCGTCCCTCAGGGTTCTGTGCTTGGCCCTCTACTCTTCGTAATTTATGTCAACGACTTGTCTTTTGAAAATAGTAATATTTTTGGTTTCAAATTTGCGGATGACCTCAAGGTGGGTACAGAAATAAAAAAAAATCCTCGTATTCACATGAGTTGGTTAACCAGGTACAGGAGGTTGTAACCTGGTCGGAATGTTGGCAACTTCCGCTTTCCGTTCCTAAATGCCACAATTTTAACGTTGGTAAAAGGAACTTCGATTTTCAGTATCCTCTTGGCAACGATTTCATGCCATCTTCAGCGATTGTAGTGACCTGGAAATATGGTTTACAAGTGACCTGAAATCATCTGTCCATTGCCAGAAAATTTGTGCCTCAGCATTTCGTCGGTCTGCCATCGTTAAAAGATGCTTTACTTCTGGTAATATAGCAACCTTGGTCTGGGCCTTTAAAGTGTTTGTGCGTCCTTTACTTGAGTACGCGACCCCTGTTTGGTCACCCTATTTGGCTCGTGATATTGATGCGGTTGAGAGGGTCCAGCGGCGTTTCACCAAGGGTCTCCCAGGACTCAGGGAGGTTACATATGAAGAGCACCTGGAACGATTGGGCCTTGAGTTGCTGGAATTGCGCAGAATTAAATTTGATTCGATTCTAACTTTCAAGATTCTAAACCACTTACTTGAGGTGGACCTTCCTTTCTTCGATTTGGCCCCATGGGTTCAGCGCATGCGAGGTCACAACTGGAAGCTAACAGTACAGAGTGCTAGGCTCGACTGTCGTCGTAACTTTTTCTCGGAGCGGGTGGTTGAAATATGGAATGCTCTAAGGGTTGAGACTGTTAACGGGAGATCAGTTCACATGTTTCGCTGAATGTTAAATTCCAAGCCCCTGTTTAAATTCTTGAAGCGTCCCCTGCCGCCTCCATAGTAGTACGGGTGGTGATAGTGGTCCTCCTACCCTTTTCTATCTGGTTGGTTATTTTAAGTATTTATTTTTTATTTTATTTTATTTTTTACTAAGTGATGACATATCCCAGTATATAGGTGCATTAGTTTTAAACCATCCATTGTAGCATATTTTACTTTTTTTAAACAAAATGTTTTTACTTTTTTTGTGTACTGTTTGGGCCTTTTAACTATCTTCACACCCTTCCCATGTCCCACACGTTTGGCGATGCCATCGGGGACCTTTGGGTCCCTGACAGGTCTAACCAAGGTGGTACGGCATTCGTGTCCCCAAACCTATTCTGATCACCATTCCTAGGCCAGT